>JAOEHY010017185.1:0-47211 GCA_025447955.1 Psilopsiagon aurifrons
GGGGGGGTGAGCGAGCAACTGCATGGTTCTGAGTTACCAGCTCAGCTTAAACCACAACACTCTAAAACATGACACACCTAGCATATAAACAACCTTGAAAAAACAGCTCAAGTGCTTTTATTAACTCCTATTTACATGTTTCAGACTAAGCAGCTGTGGGGGAAAAAATAAAATATATACATATATACAATTTTACCTACAAATCCCAACAAAACTCTTTTGAAGGAAACTGCCACAGAAACAGTAGGTCTCTATAAGTTATCGCTAGAACAAAGGTTTACATTTGACACTAAGAAGCTACTTTACTTTTCACCTCTATTTCTGTTCTTTTTCATTTTTTTAAAAACCCTATCTTACTGACCACTTTTAAGTTTTACTACTATGATCTTGAGATACCATAATCTCCTGAGCTAAGAGATACCTGGAAAAAAAAAAAGACTCTACCACTGGCATACGATTCAACCCTGTCATATCTACAGTACTGAAATTTTTCTCGAAAGGAGGACTGTGAGATTCATAAGGGAGAAGGAGTGTAGCGGTTATTTATACTGTTTATTTAAAGGAAACACAAGAATTTTTCAACAGCTTTTCATATAATCCTTATCCTTCTATACAAATCTCTACTTTGATAATACGTGTGTGCTATACTTTCCAGCTTCTCTTTATATTTTATTCTCTAGTAAAGCCACCCACTGTCTACTCCCAGCACCAGTCTACAGGCAAGGAAACTATTAGAAAAATTACAAGACATAAAGCTAAGACAAATCACACACCGAGCAGGTGAAGGCAAAGCACTACTAGAAGAAAATACCCTTTTAAACAACATTGAATAGAGATAACAGACACCTTTTTGTGTGCTACTATGTAACAATATAGATAGATCTTACACAGAGCTAACTCCTTTTTTTAAAAAAAGATACATGTTCACAAAACTTATGCAGATTCACAAAATTTATGCAGAAAAAAACCAATCAGTACTTACAACAGGGCTTTTTGTGTCTGGGTCAAATTCCGTAGAATTGGCATCTGAAACACATTCAAAACAAACACGGTATATTTCCATTGTTATACATGCAATGCAAATTAATTATAACAGTTCTGTGGCATTTCATTGTCTGCATTTAAGCTACAATCTTATATGTTTAAACATATACTGCACCACTTTTGAGCAATCACAGGAAGCATATGACCTCAGTCATACACACTGCCTTTCATACTTCCCGTAACTTTTTCCTCCCAGCTGTCAGTTGCAGAAGTTATTTGGTGAGCTAAATCTCTTCATATTGCTACTGCAATGGCTATGGTTTGGCTACTCAAACTACTGAAAGCAAGTGAGAAAACCACTTCCCACTTTTACTCTTCACTACCTGAACACTCCAGAAAGAGACTACAGAGGTAAACTATAAGCACACTTTCTCTGACAATTGCTAGATCAAGAAGCAGGTTTCAAGCAATCTGAGTAAGAAGAGTTCCTATCCCTTTGTACAGAAAGTTAGCACAGGGTGCTGAGCTGAAAACAATCATGTTGAAGAGCTAAGTACCTAATGATGATAGGATCTACACAATAGTTCTAATAATAAATATACATTTCACATACAGAATAAAATTTCTTCTAAGCAAATCATATTCAAACTAGCATACTGAGCTCACCTTCCCAATTCAAACAGTTTCTTGCAAATTCCACAACTGCTAATTGCATTCCCAGGCAAACTCCTAGAAGAGGAAAGAAAACCCACAGAATTTAACAGACAAAGAGCAGAACTGAAGGTATTTGCTGTTCTGTCTTGAAGTTGACTGCTTAGAAATCTTGGCACCCAGTGTATATACACAGACTTACCAACAAGCTTAAACAAAAATGATTGCTCAATGCAAAAAACTCTTTAAACTTGGCACACTGTAAATAAATGTGGCAGAATTAAGTGCTTTAAGCCTTTTCAAACATATTTTTTTTCCTCCCATCTATTTTACTAGCAATTACTGTAAAGACAAACAGAAGCCGAAAGCCTGGATATATCCAGATTCAAATTTTGCTTCGGCAACTAGTCCAAGTAGCCACTTAAAAAATGTAAGAAATGTGGAGTAGGGACCAAAGCTTCAGTGGCACTTACACAAACAGCACTTAGCTTATAGACTAGATGGCATCTTTAGGCTTCACCTTAATAAAACATACCATAAAGCAAGAAAAATTACATAATATAGCAAATGTTTACAAAGACACCTACATTTTCTGCACACTGATTAATATCTATAATGATGTTGATTTAATTACAAGACACAAAGACCCCCCCACATAAAAGTGAATATAGCAAATAAAACCTTTGAAGCAGGGATAGTCTTTTTCTTCCTTCCTTTATCTAGCAAATGTAGTACATGATTATAGCCCTGGGCATTATCTACAAGGCAAATATGCACAACAGCACACATACCGCCCAAGACAGGATCCTTCCACAGGGTGTATGTTGTTGTTCTGTTTATTAATCAAATCAATTAGCTTGCTATACGCATCCAAAACAGAACAATTTCTGATTCATAATGATCTTACCAAGAAAGGGTTTTTTCTTCGTTCTTGCCCAGGAGATAGCCTGGAGTTTGCCTTCTGTTCCCCTAATTCCAAACCCTCCTGGGACCAGAATGCCACTGGAATGACACCAATATGTAAAGCAACATGTAGAATTCGGCCAGCAAAGGAAGCCCATACAAACTGAAGATTTTTGAAGTTGTACCAAAACAAGCACAAGGCACAAAAGCCATGCTTTATATGATCATTCAGAATACACAGAATTTAACTCTTAATTTGGAGATTTGTCTCATCTACCCACCCCAATTCTCATCTGACCAGCCTCATGCTTCACAGGGAAACTCCCACTGCTTAAATACCTATCGTTTAAATAAACTTGCTACATTTTCACTGCTCTATCTTCACACCACAACTTAATGTCTACTAAATAATACTGAAGAAATTAAATGCACTTTGACAACAAACAATGCAAACTGAAATCCTGGCAATGATTCTTAACAGATGTTTGCAGAGTGTTACCAGCATTTACTAAGATTTTAATCTAACTACTTTCACTATGATGCATGTTGACAAAGACAAATCTGTGGCAATTGACCTGCACTGTAAAGAAAGTCTAGCTGTCAAAAACAAAGAATCAACAAAAAAAAACCCAAACAAACAACTATGACTTCTCTAAAGAGACTAAAAGCAAATACTGTAAGTTGATACTATAATTTGCTACGTCTGAAGCTTGTCACTAACCACGCACATCTATTGCTTTATGCAAGTAACAGAAATTTGGATGCACTGAAACTTATTTACTGAAGCATTTTTGATCACATGAAATAAATATCATTGTTTGCATTTGGGATACAGAATACCCAATGCTACTTACTCTGCTTTACACAGTTTGTGCCATGCCTGGTGATATTTCACCGAGTTCTCCGCTTCTGTAGAACGTTCAAGTTCTGTTGAATCTATGTACTAATAAAAAAAAACCACGCAATAAAACAGGTTTTTCTTCCACTGAAAGCAACTTTTTAATAGCGTAAAGACAACCTAATAGTTTCAAGTGACTTTCCAGGCTTGTAATCTCTGGAACAGACTTAGCAATGGAAAATGATAATTCTACCAGCAACAAAGGTGGTAAGCCTTTGTTGGTGGTAGCTCAACTTTCTGTTCTTATTAGTAAGAGGCAAACTACATCCCCAAATAGTTCTGTACTTGAGGAATTACTACGTTTATGGCTCAATTTCGGTATCAGAATCCTGCTAAAAATAAAATGGATAGCTGTCAGAATATTAAACTAAAAAAAGAGCAACTGCTTCTGGCACTGGATTTTAAAAACAAACTAAACCGCTTTCAGTTCACCTGTTTTCTTCTGCCTTTAAGCTAAGCTCACTAACATGATGAGCAGTCTCAAGAGCAAAACCTACCTTTGATGTAAATAGAAATGTGTAGGTAAAGCCTGCTTTTTCATCAGATCCACTTCTCGATACTGCACTATTCCTTTAAAGTATGTTTAGATCCAAATAAAATTACTAAATCTGTATACATTTCTTGAAAAAATGGGATGCTTGGCTAGTTGGTATTTATCTGCACTATGCATCTTCTAATTTCCACATGAATTAAAACTGCCTCCCATGATATACGGTATAGTAGAGTATATTCGAAGTATCCCTGAAAAAGCAAAATCCAAAAATATCCTCACCATTAAATCCAGTTTGTGATTAATTGCCAGTGCAGAGTGTTCCAGAGCCTTGAAAACAGATGCATAGCAGTCACTTAGTTTTGTGTACTTGCCAACGAGAGCTATGGAACACACCTTCAGCAACCTTTCATATCTGATAAAAACAAGTTTTTTGTTATTAGACTGATTTTCACAAAGAAAACATTTTAACGTTTGCTTTTCCTTTAACTTCACAAATCATCAACTAAAATATCTCAAAACTGGTAGTTTATAAACCCAGACCATTCATAGCTGCTCATCAGAAACATGCTACTGCCCCCTGTCGAGTTTGGTGACCTTACAGGACCTAAAATCCTAACTTGCATTAAAACACTTCTAGAAAAAGCAGCAGGAATTAGGACACCTGTCAGCCATTTTCTTCCATCTCACTAGAAGATCACTTGGATGGTCATCAATAGGCAAATTTAACCTCTGTTTAAAATACTTAATGATGCCTTGCTCCTCCAGCAGGATTGGTACTCGGTAAGTGGAAGAAACATCTTGGACAAATATCACCTAACAAAAGAAAGGGTAAGGTAAGACTTAGCTAATAATTTTTCATAGGAAATACAACATTCTGTATTTTTGTATACTATATGCTGAGCTTCTACCCTAAAAGACAGAAATTTAGAAATAAAACAGTGCCATGAAGACAGCCCCCTCCCTGCCAGGGAACTCTTCAGGGAAGTTTAGGGGCACACTGGGCTCAGTCCATTCATATAACTGCAGTTGGAATCTAACTGGGTACATGACTACACACAGCCTGATACTGACAGGAAGCAGCACTGTTGTTTGAGTCAACTTCCATCTGTCTGTGTCTGGGTGGAAAGGAACCACAAAGGCATTTCTGAAGGATTTCCAGAAGCTAGCTCAAGGGTGCAGTCTTCTACAGATAGTAAGATGGAAGGAAAAGTGGTGGCACGGTTAATAGCCCACTGCCCTCCACATGCTCATCTGGAATCTTACTATAAAAAGGTTTTTCTTACACACCTGCAGAAAGACAGGCCAACACTGACACATATTTGAAACAAAGCGTAACTGCTGGCATCTGCTATCCCTTTCATATTATCCATTACAATGAAGAGTAAAATGCTCTCACTCGCATAAATATTAAGGAGCATTTATCAGAATTAGCATTCAAATAGCAATTAATCACAAACTAGTACAGTAAAAATCACACATTAATTATAAAAATATACAGAACTACACAGAGATGTTCCAAGCTTGTTAAAGGGCATGAACAGCCTATTAAATATTATCACAGTAAGATACTTCATGTGTCTGTGATGATCTATGGACATAAGCAATCCCCTAATTTTAACCATATTTTGTTCATCCATTATCATAACCACCTGAGATAATTTAAGGACAATAACCAACCATAGCTTCAGAAGTACACAGTTTTCACAATTATGTATAGGAATTAGCCATGCGCTCAAAATCTGTTTCTTTTATTAACTTTTCACTTAACATCCACTCACATTGTTAAAGACTATTTGACACAAAACCTAAAATATAATCTACCAACACTTTTAAAGTGTTATAGAGTACACAACAGCAAGATAAAAATTGTAAGCAATTGCATATTAATCACAAAATCATAAATCATAGAATAGTTAGGGTTGGAAAGGACCTTAAGATCATCTACAATCAGTCTGAAGTTGAAAACAGAAATGCACAGAAATACTTGGATGCTTTCCTACATATTTAAATAATAATGAATAAAATATTGAAGTACTGACCTGCTCAGGCTCCACATGGCAAAACATGGAAATCTTTTCCTTCACTGCCATTTCTATAGGTTTTGCACTTCTACAGACAATCTGTCATAAGAGAACAAAAGACCTGAGGATTTACTAGGCAAACCAATAGAATACGCGATACTGTTCACGGAGAAATTAACTCCTTTGGAAGCACAGAACAAATTTATGTGCTTTTTTTTCTTCTTCCTCTCTTTTGGAGTTCCACAATGTACCATAGCTCACCAATATCTGCTAGCAAGGCAGAAATAAATCAGTCACCTGCACACACTGGCCGACTTTTATTAATCTGTGGTATTCTCTGTAGTACTGCTTCCTCACGTTCTCCCTCCTTGTGTTACTGTTGTAATACTCTCTACCTAAAGTCTAGCAGCTCTACAAGTACAAATAATACGATGAATCAAAAGAACAGATAAATTTTAAGCAATAATACTTAGCTTACATGCATGTTTTCCAGTATTTAAGTACTTCAGCACCTTTTCACAGTTTTTAATTTGTGTATCATGGAGGAGGCAGAAGACAAGAAAACTATTTCACATTTTTTTTTGGGGGGGGGTGGGGTGCTCCCGGTGTTACTATTCTGCTAAGGAATTTTTGAAAATATTGGCAATTTTTACCAATAAACAAACATGTGATTTGGGGTTTGTTGGAAGGTGTTTTTTTTGCATTATGTAACTTCAGGCAAATGCAGAACTGCTCTATCAGTGTGCTCATTGATTACTCAGTCTACTACATTAAGATATTTTGAACCCTGAAAGTGTAACAGAAAGTAGGATGATCCTGATTCATTATTTTCCCCATCTTCCCAGCCAATGCAACTACTTAGTGCATTAAGCCCTTTTTTGTTCAGAAACTTGTAGCTGATCTTTGATTTCCTTGCCAGAATGCGGCTTAGCTGCATTAATACTGACAAAGTCTAATTAATTTCCCCTACCCTTGCAAGAAATTCCAGAAATAGAAAACCAATGGCAAGTATAAGGGAAAATCAGTTCACATTTTAGTAATCATAAAATACTTATGAAAACGATTTGTACATTCTATTCAATTAAGCACAACTTAAAAACTGAATACTGTTCGAAGATATAATTCTTCAAACAGTAGTAATATATAATTCATAATGAGCATATCATTAAATCCACTTTGAAATCTATCATCCATCTTGCTGAGACAAATTTGAAGTTAACACAGTCACAGAGAATTGGTTACAGTGGCAGAGCTAGATCTCAAAGAAACAAAGAAGATGAGTGTCAATCCAGTTGAATAGGGCAGCACTGACAAGCGTATATTCAGTCTTCAAAACAGTGTTACAGTGTCCCTTGTATCGGTGGATACAGCAAGTTTCATTAAGTGCTTAGAACACCCCACGGAGAACAGAAAGGCTGGCCCAGCACACCACCTCAGGGATGCAGCAGGTATCAAGAACAGGTCTAGCCAAGTTTAGATCAGGCAGCTTGGCAGCACAGCTTATGAAGGAAGCCCTCCTGCCTGCTGTTCTAAGAACTTCCCCATGTGCTGTCTTGGCCTTGGGCCCCTGCCCAAGACAGCAACCATTTAAAGATTTTCTTGAAGCAGTGCCCAAGCAACTTTATAGCAGCGGCAAAAAGCTGTGCTCAGAGTTTAATCTCTCAGTGCTTTAGTGGTCACCAGCAGCCTCAGGCAAAAACTGAAGATGTGATAAAGTGACTAGATCAGCCTGTTTTTCCTTTATTACACACACTTAGCAGGCTTTTAAAAATTAATTTGAACAGTATGGAGGGAGTCAGGCACTGGCAATTATCTTAAAGGCTTTAAAAATCACAGGCAATTTTTCATATGCAATTAGCACCTGAAGAGGGATTTTGAAAATTTAGGGCCTGAAGCTTGGAACATAGAGCACCATTGCACTACACAATCTGATTACAATTGCCATGTCACAACAATCTGAAGCTACCCAAGACATCCTTTCACATATTCTACTTATAAAGTCTATAGAAGCCTAGGATATATTGTATGCACACATATCCTACTTACACTGTAGTTATAAGCATGCTTGTTTGATAAACCTGAACTCCAAGAATTAAAAAATAATCAGCACAGCACAAAATGTAATTGCGTGACTATTCTTTTAAGAATTAGTCATCTTCTTCTTCGAAGATATAAATATTATATAAAACCAGTGACCATTCTCACTCCTCTTTCATTTCTGAGAAGGGCTAGGAAGCTTTTTCTCCCAGTGGACTTTATGGGAACGGAAAAGGCTCAACAACTTCCCAGAATCAAGTAAGGGAAATATTCTTTGATGTAACAAACAGCTTCACACAAAAGAGCCAAACTGCCCTTTTCTGTTTCTCAAGCAGACCTAGGAATACAGCATGTCTTCAGCTGTACCAGCGGCAGCTCAGGAAGACAGAAACGTAAGTTTGAACTGAGGTTTTACTGGCATTTAAAGCTGTGCTGCCCTGGCTTCACTGCTATCAACACTTGACCAAGCAGATTAACATCAGTGTCAGATGTATCACAACAGGGAGCTGCATTCTAATTGTGTTTCCTCTCTGCTCCCAAGGAAAAGTACCAGGGAGGCAAAAACCGCATCCAGTGAATAAGCACATACTCATTACATAAAGCACTGGGGAGAAAGAACTGAAGGAGTTGGGCTTTTGATCACTTGTCAACTAGCATGAGGTATAACTTGCCGGCTTTAGGTTCACTATAGTATGTGATGCAAGAAGAGACTGAGAGCAGCCTTGCCAAGAAGCACTTGGGGGGTACTGCGCTTGCAGCCCAGAAAAAGCTGCAATATGTTGGGCTGCACTAAAAGAAGTGTGAGCAGCATGTCAAGGGAGTGATTCTACCCCTCCACTCCACTCTGGTGAGACCTCACCCAGAATACTGTGTCTAGTTCTGGAGCCCTGAGCACAGGAATGAAGACATGGAGCTGTTAGAGCACGTCCAGAGGAGGCCACAGATATCATCAGAGGGCTGGAGCACTTCTCCTGTGAGGAAAGGCTGAGTTGTGCTTGTTAGGCCTGAAAAAGAGAAGGCTCTGCAGAGACCTCATTGTGACCTTCCAGTACTTAGAGGGTTTATGAAAAAAATTAGAATCAACTTCTTAGTAGGGCCTGTTGCGATAGGATAAGAGGTAAAGGTTTTAAACTAAAAGGGGAAAATTCAGACTAGATATAAGGAAGAATTTTTTTATAGTGGGCATGGTAAAACACTGTAATAGGTTGCCTAGAGAGCTGGTAGATGCCCCATCCCTGGAAACAGTCAAATTGAGGTTGGGCGGGACTCTGAGCAACCTGATCTAGTTGAAGATATCCCTGCTCATTGCAGTGGGTCGGACAAGATGACTTTAAAGGTGCATCTTAACCCAAATTACTCTACAATTCTGACAGAAATTGAGGAATCTTACCTTGGAGATTCACACATAGGCTTCCATTTCCAAAAAGGAGTATTTTTTTAAAGGTTGTACTTCAAAGGTAGGATTGCTTCTTCTTAATTACACATAAGAAGAAATTTGTGAAAGAACATCAGAGGCCAGAGGCATTCTAGGTATTCCCACAAAGTGAACCGGGACTTTAGATTCTTCTTAACAGTGCAGAATGATTTCCCGCACAGAACTTTAGAAGAACAGAGCTACAGCCCCAATATATCACAAGGAGTTAGTTGAATTAAGTCAACTTACAGTGAATTTGAGCAATTTGACTTCCTGTGGCTTTAGTGAAGCAGTGAAGTATGTATTTTCCATTTCATCTAAAGTTCTTGTCTTTCATGGGACACTAAAGCTTATACTTCGAAGACAGGTTACACAAACCCACTTCTAGATGACCTGTAAATAAAAATCTCCATTTATTGACTCACCAGGTCTGGAGACAAGCCTAGACCCCTCAGTGCTCGAACACTGTTCTGTGTTGGTTTTGTCTTCTGCTCACCAGTGGCATTAGGCTGGAAAGACATATTTTGAAAGCTCAGATGGCAAAGCAGTTACAGGTGAAAAGAGAAAAGCCATTGCAAATAATAATACTTGAAGGAATTAAACATATCCAAACAGAGTCACAATATGCAAGAAACAGAAATGGCATCACTGTTATGTAAGAAATCCTGTGAAGAAACCACAAGGCCTTAGTTCAGGTCACGTTCATTTTGGGGCTTTTTGCTTGGTTCTGGCTGAGGTTTGGGTTTTGGGTTTAGGTTTCTTTGTTGGTTTTTTTTTTTTCAGAGAAATAGTTTCAGTGCAAGTGACTCAGGTGGTACAAGAGGAATATTCCAAAAGTTGGATTTTGCTAATAAACAGTGAACGCTCAACACAGCACATGGCCTTCAGTAACTGTTTTTGGACAGTATTAAAGGTAGTAAATAATTCTATTTAACATATAAAGTTTAATATATAACTTATATAATTATTTAATATATGTAATTTAATTATATTTAATATAATTCTAAATACACAGAATCAATCCTACCAATAGCTAACAAATCTTCCAGTCCAAAGCTGTGGTGGCTAATAATTCTCTCTGTATCCATACAAGGTGCAATTACATCATCATTACCAGTATTTTCTTACCAAAATCTCCCCAGTGAATACTTATCTCTTAAAATAAAAACATATTTGTGAAGTAAAATCTAGAATAGATGTTTAGAATAAAAAAATACTTTTAGCCCTGCACAAAAAGTTGCAGTGGCTTTGACCAGAAAACCACTGTACATCAAGGAGTTAGTGATCCACACCAGAGTTCCTCTACAGAGGCACACTGCGCAGCACAAAATCCTTGGCTGCAGGACAAACTCAGACAGCTCTTGTAGCAGAGGAGCCAGCAGGCAGCTGCCACTCAAGATCTGCAATTCTATTACCTGCATGGCCTTCCCTTTATCTAGCAATGCAGCAAGAAGTCCTCCAGAAAGGACATTTGTTCTGTCACACATCCTTTCTGTTTGACAGTAAAGATGATACAGTTGTTTCCTCGTAATGAGATTATCTATTAGTTCAAATGACCAAAAGGCAAGAATCTCCTCTATGGATGTGGTCTGCCCAGCACACTGCACATCAGGGCCATTCAATGCTACACAGCCTGGGGCTCCCATCACCTAAAGGGATGTAAAGTCATTTACACCATTCTTTCCTTATAGTGTTAGCTCTAACAAACAGAATTTTAAATGATATCTTAGAGAGTCTGAGGGCCTTTCTTACTGGGTTCATCATGTACCAGTACCTTTTCGTGCAAAGTACATTTAGCCTTCTAGATAAACCAGGGTTGATAACACGGGTTTTCAGTAACTCAGAACACTAAAACTGATTCTCACATCAATAAAGTAAATATCAAAGCCTTTATTTACTCCAGTGTCACTGGGTTTCATATTTGCGTTTCTAAAACCTTCAACCATGAAAAGGTTAATGGGAGAAGTAAACAAATATAAAGCCCAATACACATTAAAATCTATTTTAACAATTTTAATAACTTACCTGTGGTACTAGACTAACATGGATATTACAGAAGTTCTCTTTTTTTGCTTTGAACTGAAACTGTCTAAATGCTTCAATGAATGGCATTCCTTCAATATCTCCAATAGTTCCACCAAGCTGAAAAAGAAAGCTTAGATAGTGTCAGAAAGCAAAACCAAACCAACAAACCAAAAGTCTACTTCTCCCGAGTTTTCTGAAATATTTATATTTAAAAAACAAAAAAGACAATTGAAAATTGCAGGCACACTCTGCAAAGAGCCTTGATCTAGTCTGCGTATTTGTTTCCTGTGGAAAACAGAACAATTTTCCAGGTTTTTTATATTCACTTTACATCAAACACAAGCTTCCCCTGGGAAGATGAGTGGTGCTACTGAATAATACATGCTTTGACGATGCCTTGGAAGTGGTAAACAAGTAATCAATAGTGAAGGATAAAAGCTTCCAAATAAGGCAGAAGCAAAGCAACATCTCCCTCTACAGGAGTTACCTGTATTGCACCCCAGGCTCCTGGCAATCCCTGGCAGTTCTACCAGTCCAGTGAGCCATGCCAACTGTGTGAGCTGACAACAAGCAGATGCCAGGGGTATGAACCACAACTATTTCTAACTAAAGTCTTGGTTTCTTGACAACTACTCAGAATATGAGCTTTTAAAAAGTTTACACACATTAAGGAGAAACCTAATGACTGCTGTTGGGTTTTACTTCAGGTTTTGTTTTGGCTTTTTTTCCCCCTAACAGGCTTTGCAGTGACTGTGCTTACATCTGTTGCTTTTGATGGCATGCAACTAACTGTATAGGCGACAGGCACAAAAAAACCCTTTATTTTCCTGTCAGATTAATGAACAGTTGTGACCAACAAAATAAAAGCACTTAGCAATATTATCATAACTTTCCAACATCGATAAATGCCGCATGGACAACATGAAATAATACTTGACATTATACAAGACTTTCAACATTACCAAACCAAAACCCAATACAAAGTCCCTGCTATATAAACAGAAATTAGATGACTTTCAAAGAAACAAAGAGCTGAAGTAGACCTAGCGCTGAATAAAGCAGTGTTTAGCACCTGTGTCTTATGAAGTAGTCGTATTTCATAATGACTGTTGTGTGCCATCAAGTGGCCTTTGATAGAATTGCACATTTGTGTTCCCCCAGTAGCAGAAAAACTTCAGACGACATTTATACATGACACACGTACTCAGTCTAACTCCTTCATGGTTTTGCAAAGGGAAAACATTTAAATTATACTGAAAATTGTGAAGAGAAATATTTCTATCAGGCTGGAGCTATAACAAAAAAAAAACCCAAAACCACCAACAACAAAAAAAACCCAACCAACAACAACAAAAAAACACAAAACCAAAAAAAACTTACATAGAGGAAACAGAAAAATAAGCTTGAAGTTAAATGACTGACAAGACCATCATTTATTAACATTCTCGTGCAACAAATGTATTTAGTGTTTTTACATTTGTTTTAAATGAAATGTTTGACTCTTATTCAGACATCACAGAAAAAGATCTACAGCTGTACCAGTAAACACACTGAAGGCAGCTTCTTCTGTGTAAGAATACTAAGCAATTCTGCGGCCTGGGTCAGAAAGTTTATCACACTTCGTTATGGCAGTCACATTAAATATATGCCACATCCTTTTGTCAAATTCTCAGGTACAATCTTTTTTCTATATTTTCTACTGCAATAATACTAGCAATTGCTGACTGCCTTCCCTCCAGTTCTCTCAATTCCCTACTAAGAATGGGTAGAACTCATTGTTTCCATCGTGCAGAACATCAGCAGGTTAAATGATTAATAAAGCTGCCTCCAAGGATCTTAAAAATAGCACCAGAAAAGTGGGAAGTTGACTTATACAGCATTTAAATATATTCCTTTAAACATGACCATGAGCAACAAAATGGACATTTGATGTCATACAGAAAGCTAGAATGTTTTAGGCTTAGTTTCAGAAGTGTTCCAGAAGGGACTTAGTCAAGCAAACAGAAGCTGTAGGGATAAAGACCACACCTTTCATTTTCAGAACCAACTAAAGAAAATACACAGTGTGCCTTTGCATTGCTGCTCCCCATGAAACTTCAGTCTGACCTTTCTACAGTAAGTAGCCAGAAGAAAGCAAGATAGTTGTTTGTGTTCATTGTGAATATATATTCTAAAAGATTCTGTACTTGCCTCAATTACACAGATTTGTGGTTCTTTTCTGTCATCATCCACTGGAACTTTTGCCTGATTCATTACCCATTCCTGAACTGCATCGGTGATGTGTGGAACAACTACAAGAAAAAAAAAAAACAGGCAAGCAAGTATTATCTTGGGACCCACATACCAGGTTTTGCATGCAGAAGGGGGAAAATGAGCAAAAAGTCAAAAGGAAACTACTAGCTCCTTTTTCTATTTCTCTTTTCCTTGAGCCCAGAAGCCAAACATCACAGGAATTTGCCAAAACTCTTGGGGAAGAGAAAGGAATAAAGTGGTGCAAAGTGATGCAGCAAGGAACAGCTTGTTCCAGCTAATCACTTCAGCAAAGACTGAATGGACAAGTATCCCACAGAATTAAGAATATCACCTTGAACAGTTTTCCCCAGGTAATCACCATGTCTTTCTTTATTAATGACATGCTGATATATTTTTCCAGTGGTGATATTGTTGTCTTTATAAAGATTGATGTCCAAAAATCTCTCATAATTTCCCAGATCTAAGTCAACTTCTCCACCATCATTCAATACAAAAACTTCACCTGAAAGAGAAAACCAACAGAAAAGCAGTAAAATAATGAGGAATTATTAAACACACAGCAAGAACACCACAAATACCTCTTAAAATCTATGAAATATATTTTAAAATGACATATCACAACAACATATCAGTAAAGCCTATGCTGCAACTCAACCTGCATTGTCGTTCTGTGTGACCTGGATATTAAGTCTTTCCTTTTACAGTCTACCCCTCAGTCACATATAGTTTGCAAATAAGTTTAAATTATATTGCCAAAATATTTAAGTGACTTAAAACATTTAAGCAGCATTTCAACAGCATACTACAACCCCTGATTTGAAAAAAACAATCTCCAGCAATCACAAATCAGCAACAAATAAAATAGCAATTTACACTTGGGAGCCAAACACTGCCTTTATAAACATGAATTATTATGCATGTTCAAAGTGTTTCACTGTAAATTCTTCTTGGTTAGATCTATTTTAATGATTATGGCTTGGACAAGGAGTAAAGTTAGGCTAAATATAAATGCTTTTTCAAGCATGACCACTGTTTCTTATTCAATTGTTTCACCTTGTACATTTAGTTCACCATGTCCACACCAAGTGTTCCAATCCTGAAAAATCTAACAAAAATATCCTTCAGGCTCAGATTTTTTGTAGACCTCTAAAGAGCCTCTAAATTCCGAATGTAACCACCTTCTGAAGGAACTAAAGTTGCTAGATCTTGACATGAGGCTGGAAAGCTCTTTAGAAAAAAAAACATAAAATGTTTTGCCATGACTCAATAAACCAATGATTAAACAAATTATGGAATCAGTGCACAAGGAAAAAAAAATCCTCCTGAAAGGGTAGTGTGGATGACAGAAATATATATCCTGCCAAGACATAACACTCCAATGAACAGTTTAACAAATGCCATGAGGATAAGGGGACTGGAGCACCTCCCATATGAAGACAGGCTGTGAAAGTAGGGGCTGTTCAGCCTGGAGAAGAGAAGGCTGTGTGGAGACCTCACAGCAGGCTTCCAACATCTGAAATGGAGCCTACAGGATGCTGGGGAGGGACTCCTCATTAGGGACTGCAGTGAGAGGACAAGGGGTAATGAGTTCAAACTTGAACAGGGGAAGTTTAGACTGGATATAAGGAGGAAGTTCTTTATTGTGAGGGTGCTGAGGCACTGGAATGGGCTGCCCAAGGAAGTTGTGAATGCACCATTGCTGGCGGTGTTCAAGGCCAGGCTGGACATAGCCTTGGGTGACATGGTTTAGTGGGAGGCATCCCTGCCCATGGCAGGGGGGTTGGAACTAGAGGATCTTAAGGTCCTTTCCAACCCTAACTATTCTATGATTCTGTGATTCCATGCTTACAAAAGGGTAGAAAACTTATGCCTGATTCTGGGAGGCACTGACTACATTCTCCGTACTAAGTTATCATTTAAGCCAATAGACACAGAGTGGAACCAAGATTTCGCATGAACTGGCCTTGGAAGAACTAAAAAATATACTACTAAAAAACACTTTTGTTAACTAGAAATCACTAAATTAAAATCCTGTGACTCAATCATATTTCTGCCAAAATGTTTACAAAAGAGGTTTGCCATTTTGCCATGTGTCAATTTCTACTTACTACCCAAGAAGCTGGTGTTTCTTCATAAACATTAAGAAACTCTTAAGTGAGCAGAATGGGGGGGAATACCATGTGGGAATTACTTGCTATAATGTCCTCTCTCCCTTGTACCTGATCTGGGGGAGGAGTACATCCTCATAAACTCAAGACATCACAGGAGTCTTACCACCAAAGGTAAAGACAAGTGCCTAAGTAGCACCAGATATGCTTCTGAAAGTGCAGGACCACTGGATTAGTTAGATTTTGCTTTTTGGGAGAGGTCTGAAGTGTTGTGCTCTTCCACTTAAAAAACAAAGTGTTTTTTTTTTAGTTAAGGAGATATATATGTTTACCTCCAGCTACAAAACTTTTGGACTAGACTAAAAGTAGGCAGAAAAAAGCTAACAAAAAGAATTAGAAACGTCTATTGGCTGAAGGTACTTTGGAACTTTGAGAAACATCGCTTTTAATAAAAGTTTAACTAACAAGCCAGATGGCTGAAGGAACAGTCAACATTACAAATGTTGACAGACTGACCTGTTGCTCATAAGCAATGTAGTCAATACAATCAAGGTAGCTTAGAGAACTAACCAAACAAACTAATGGTAACATTAGTTATCTCCACAAGCTTCACTGATGGTTTTGACTAGATCCTTATGGACTAAGATGAGAATTTAATCTAATCCTCCTGAAGACATTTACACTAGAAGGCACTGACACCTGACACCCAGATAACAGCATTCATAAGTAACTGCTAACTACTTCAGTTTCAAATAAGTTTTATACCGCTATTCTAGTTTTTTATTTTTTCTCATGAAGTTGAACTGAAAATAACTGAACAAGCCCTACAGCTAGGATTTTCTTGACAAAATGGGATTTTATAGAACGGAAGCATCTACTTCCAAAAGTATTTTCAACAGATAATCTCTCTTTACTTAGAGCAGATATTGCCCTTGAGAACACATAGCAAGGAAGAAATCTGCACTGCAAAACAGATTATAAAATTACTACTATTGTTTGTTTTTCTTAAAGACACCACAAACACCACCCTACTAAGAATACAAAAATTTATGTATGCAAAACAGAACAGCACTGCCCTCCATACCATGTTCATATGGTGAAAAGGTTCCAGCATCTATGTTTATGTAAGGATCAATCTTGATTGCAGTGACACGTAAACCACATGATTTCAATATGGTGCCAATGCTGCTTGCAATGATCCCTTTGCCAATGCCCGAGATGACACCACCAGTTACCAGGATGTACTTCATGGGAAAATCAGCACAAGCACACAGATCTTAAGCTGAAAATCTAAAATGCCAAAGACATACATCTGATGAATGCAAATTCATGTGAGGAAAGAACACAGTCTCAGTATGCAAAGAATCTAGATTGAAATGACCTTTAGACAACAAAAATTATTATTTTGGAATCTGGGAGCAGGATTCATCTCTCCCAGCTTACAGACCAATCCATACACATAAATCCACAGTCGATGGAAAACCAGATACCATTTTGATACACTGCCCCATGGAGGTGCCAGAAAAACACGGTTCATCTGCCGTATCCCTCTCCTGTGACAGGAAAAGACAGCTAACTTCTAGAACCACATCAGGCAAGGCAAATCACACCCTGAATTTTTTTTTCTAAAGCAGTTAATAACTTCACGTTTTGAGAATTTGGCTCATTGCTACATTAGCCAGAACACTCAAATGCGCTACCCAGCAGCTTTACCTTTAAAAAGTGACTGTAGTTTCCAAAATTTATTAAAATTGGGCTATACCATCCACCTCACTTTCCAGCAGCTTTCACTTCTCCAACTCACAGTGTATCAACTGTTTCACCTGAGGCCTTACAGTATCCTACAGATCATCAGAACATGAGACCAAGACAGAAAAACTGAACCAGAATGTCTGTATTTATAAAACCCCACAGTCCTTCCTTCACATGCCTACCCATTCTCCGCCTCCACGTAATCCTTGTTTTTCTGAAAAAACAGAAAAAGAACCACTTAGCATCTGCAGACTGCGATGCAGAGGAACAGTTAATGCTGCTCTAGGAATCAACATTTCATCCATTTTAAGTTTCGCATTTAGAGAAAAGCCTATGACACAAATCACATATTCAGAATGGCAGCCCCTGATAAAGCAGCTCTGAGACCTATAGCATGGACAACTTGTCAGAGCCTCTGTTTCCTGTCTAGACCATGAAATAAATTATTCTTCACAGGGGGAACTATGAATACCCAACAAACCTCATATCCTAAAAAAAGAAACATAACAGTTAATGCCAATTGTGGGTGGTGAAGCCTCAATCAGATACAGTATTTTTCCCATCACTCTACAATAGTACGAGCATTGGCAACAAAAGCTATTCAGGTACAAAAACTTCCTCTCTTGAAAATTTGGTTCTTTGTAAGAGACCTACAATGAAATAAAGGATTCAAATATCATACTAGATAAATCATATGCTCGGAAGGAGAACAATGTAGTAGATGCTAATGCACCTATGCCACCTTGCACTGTGTAGGAGTATGAATGGTAAAGTATCCAGAACTATTAAGAAAAAGATGAAGAAACGACCCCCTAAAAATTCTGATAATTACTATCCTAATTAGAAATTCTTCTTTGTCTTCCTTATTGCTATAATCTACTGTTCGTGCCAACTCCTGGTGATGTTGTCCCTGCTGGTCTCCTCCTTCATCTGGCTTTCAGACAAGCCTAGACTTTGCCACCATTTTTCCACCCCATCTGAAGCAGGATGATGTATCTCAGAGTCTCATTCATATCACATTGAGGCAGCTGTGGAGGCTAATCAGTGGAATAATTTTTGCATACTGGCAGCATGGCTCACCACAGACCAAAAATTCTAGAGTCAAGAAAATCTTTCCTTACTCAAGCACCAAATTCATTCAAAGCAACATGCAAAAACACGTGACCTAACAGAATTCAGTATAAATCAACAAAGCATGGTTCTCAGCTGCTGGCAGGAAGCAGTAGCTAGTGAATGCACACTGTAAACTTTCCTCTTTCTATACTGGAGATAAATAAGGCCTGGATCCTCAGAGATACTCCTCTTACGAGTTCAAGAATGTAACAATGCCTGTCGTCAATGTCATCATTCTTGATAACAGGAACTACTAAATTATTGTTTCCTTGTTAACATGAACAAAAAGAAGACCATAGGCATCAAACATAATTAATTGAGAAGAAAAGGTGCATCAGAAATTAACTTTCCCCTGCTATTTTAGCATCCAATTTATTTTAGTAGCCTAGAATTTTAAGAGAAGTTATTTTGACAACAGGCATAAACCTTGAGCACATGCTGCTTCAAAACTCGTAAGCCCTATTACATTGCTTAGAGGAACCACAGTGAAAAGCCCACTGGGATTTTAGCAAGAACAGAGACTTTCCAGCAGCTTAAGGAAACACATAGCTTGCTTGCAACAGAAACAAAGGACTCCAGGTGGTTCGGGAAGCTACTTGTAAAAGGAGAATGAAACAGAGTTAAGGGAGGGAAAGCAAAAAGCGAATACTGGGAAAAGACATTTTGCTGGGAACGGGAGATCAGCACAAGCGGAAAGGAACACGTTTTACTCAGTTCAGCCCTATCAACAGAAACTTGCTGTCTTCAGCAGGAATTTGGGAGCGCTCCACCCGAAATCTGCTGCGCCACAGCGAGGAGCCTGCTGCAGCCGGGCCCGGCAAAGGGGCTGCCCCCCCTGCCCTGCGTCAGCGCCGGGCGGCCGTTACCTCAGGGCCAGGCAATGGACGGGAGGGCCCTCAAAGGACTGCCGCCGAGCAGAGGCCGGGCCGGGCGGCAGGACGGCGGCACAAACGATGGCGGCAGGGCGGGGGAAGACAGTGGCAATCTCCTCCCAGGGTACCTTAATTCACCGGGCTGCGACTTGCCGCCCCGCGACACCTTAAAGGCGGATGGCTGCCCCACCAAGATGAGGTGCGCCCGCTGTGAGGTAACCACCGCGGGATCACCGCTAGGGTCTGCTGAGCTCAAGCAAACCCTAGGAGGAGAAGCACCTCCCCACCAAGGACGGCGAAACGCCACGACAGCGGCCCTTACCGCCGCCCGGCCCTGCGCCACACAGTAACCGCTATCAAGGCGGGGAAGGCATCCGCGGGCAGAGAAGTCGGGCAGGAGGGCGGCGGCGCGGGAGCCCAAGGCGGAACAGCGGCGCTCCCCCCTTCTCGCGCGCCAGCTCCACCACCCCGCCTACTGCCCACACGCACACACGAGCGGCGGCGGCGGAAGTGGCGCATGCGGAAGGAGAACGTCGCCTGCGCTTCCGCGTTCGGGGCTGCTCGCTCCGCGGAGCTCCGAGTGCCCGTTAACGGCCCCGTGCGGCTGCCGCTCCTCAGCCATGTTGCGGGGCCTGGGCAGCTGGCTGGGGCTGGAGCGGGCGGGGGAGGAGAAGCTGCTGCCTGCTGAGAAGAAGAGTAGCTCCGCGGAGGAGGAGGAAGAAGAAGAGGAGGAGGAGGTGGTCGATAACGAGACGGCCGTGCAGAGCTCGGAGCAGCCGGACTCGGAGGCGCTCCTCAGCCAGGCTAAGGGGCTCGGCAGTGAGTGTCCCATCCTTGTATGCTGAGGAGCGCAGAGGGGGGAGGTGGCCCAGCACCGCTAGCTCCGGGACGCACCCGCTCCTGGCTGGGCAGCGCCCCGCGGGTGGAGATTCCCCGTGCTGCAGCGGTGAGGAGTGGGGCTCCTTACCCTCACTCACTCGTCGCCGCTGGGGACCTTGATCCAAAGAGAAAGCTTGAGTGAAAGAATGGCCTCACTTGTTGGAGAGGGGTGTCGCGCCCAGGCGGCTTCATGCGGGGAGTGCTGCTGTGGGTTTATATTTTTAAAAAGCTATGTATTCTCAGCAATAAGGTCCTGCAGTGTGGTGAGAGTAGTATAGCAATTGGAGGAGGGAAGGTAGGCCGGATTTATATACGCTTACAAGTCAGAAGAGAAGTTACTAGTACTTACTACTGGCATTTGCGCCAGAGCTTAAGCTGAGCTAAACAATTCCAGATAGGTTTTCAGATTAGTTAAGCATGTTTATTCTCAATTCAACAAATAAAGAGAAAAATTGCTTTTCATCTAGGGGGCAGCAACTCCATTGTCGCTTGCACAGTGATGCAAAGCAGAGAACACAAGTTTATGAAGGGACCTAGAGACATTTTTTTATTATTAATTTTTAAACATCCCTGAAGCATATCTTTTAAGATGTAAATGATAATTCAGGTTAGGATAGGTAGTATGGAAAGCTATCTTGGTGAAAAGTTTTAAAAGTCAATGTTTGCTATCCTTTTCTATTTTTTGCTTTTGTATGTATTTGTTGTCAGCTCCTTTAAAATCGCATCTGCTAAGTGCAGTCTGTGGCATGTGTAACTGCTGTGTATTTCACAAGATGGAGTTTTTCATGCGGTTTTGTAGTCTCTACCAGTTATGAAACACTCCTATGCAATTGATAAAGCTGGAAATTTGGAAATAATACAGTTCTCTAATTTCATCATCTTTCTGTGTTTCAGAGATTTGTTTTAGTACTTACTGGCAATGAGAAATATTTTCTTGCACACAATGCTGTGCCCTGGTAAGGAATGTTGCCTCACTGCAAAGCAAAGCACATTAAACAAACAAATCAAAACCCTTTGGTGTTTAAAATATGGCACAAGTAAATGACTGTAAATGTTCCTTTCAGTTATTGTCTTTCTCAGAATTGTTACTAAACCAACATTTCCCATTGGGAGAAGTCGTGCACGTATAATGTACCTCACAAATTGTTGTGAGGTGTCTGTAATTTTTTTCTTTTTATAGGAAAGGAATGGGGTTTGATTTTGTTGAATTAATCTGTAATGAGGCAAGGCTATAATTTGCTGTAGGTAGGAATTCTGCTTTGCTGTGATAGATTTTTTAGGTAAAATTAATCCAGAGTATAGCTCCACACTCCTTGCAAGAGTGTCTTTTTTTTTTACTGGTGCTCTGAAATGCTAGATCAATCTAATCTGAAAGGTTAGTTTAATATGATTCTTCACTGTGCTTTGCCTTGGGCTGTCCAAGCTGAAGCATTTTATGTGCGTAGTTTGGCCAAATATTTGTCTGGTTATTGTAAAGCAATCCTAATCTGGTAGTCAGCGGTCAGGATGGAGAAAAGACTTTCAATTTCAGAGGAAAAGTAAGTATTGCCTGTTACACATAGAAATTTGAACGTAATTTGCTCTGGAAGTGAGAATTTCATTTAGTGATTCATTGTCTGTGGCACTAGAGAAGATTGTGGTGCAAAGCCTTTTTCATAAAGATTTGCACATCATTGTTTTACTCATGATAACTCTAGAAATATCTGCATGACTAGCAACCAGTGTAGCTGTGTGGAGAGGTTCCCTTAGCATGTAAAGAATTTTACTGGTAAAACTGAAGCCTTTTGTACCTTTTTTTTTTTTTCTTTTTCTCCCCCTCATTATTGCATCCTTACAAAGGTTAGGAGAGTTTGTCTGGATATATTGCTAGATACATGTTCTTAATTGGGCATAGATTTGTAAGAGGGAGGGAAAGTTTCTTGGTCACCTGGAAGTGGAAGTGTTGTTTACCACTAATTCTATTTTTCTGAGGCAAAGTACCAGCTCTTGTTGAAGTTTTAAAGTACTTTAGTTCAGAAGAAAATTTGCCCTTAATGGAGATAAAAAGCATTTTGTTTTTTTGACTGGTTCCAGCATTGGCCAAAACCACTTTGCCCAACAATATCAAAATGTTGATGGACAGCAAATGCTCCAGCACCTTTTGCACCTAAAACAGTTGCATGTGAGAGTTTACAGGGATACAGAAAACAAGCAATACAAGCTGGTAGGAAGGAAACAATTCAGTAGGCTGCTGCCCCCTCTGCTGTCAAAAGGGGGATAGTATGTATCTATATAGAATGTGGCTATATCTAAAGTGCAGAAGAGAAGCGGGTATTTTTACAACATGAAGCATGTGATGGGTTGTAAAGCTTGATAACGGGTATGAAAGATGCTAGCAAGTACTTGAAGGAAGTTTGGTTGCCACCTTTCTGTGGCTTGTAACTAGAAATTGCATATAAAAATAACTTGCTTAAGGGCTGGCTAGACCTCTGCATATTTCAGTATTTGTATCAGAGGTGATGTCATAATGAGAGAATACTTTATATGCCAGAAAGAACAGTCAGGTTTCCAAAAGATGGTATGAATGCTCTGAAGTATTCTACCTGTGGCTAACAGCCACATTTTAAAATAACTCGGTTTTTTGAGTTTCGGGATTATTTCTTACATTTCTAACCCTTAAGGAAAGCAGAATCTTTGTGAAGTCTTTAGAAGGAATTTGGGAGGTTTTGCTTGAAACAGAAATACTGGTGTTTTTCTAAAGTCCCCTGTATAAAGGTCAAAGTAAAATTTTGGGAATAACTAAAACATTCTTATCATCTCACATGCTTTTCATTCTTACTAATGCCTCAAATATTTTTGATAGTTACTGTGCAGTTTAGATCTACTATTACTACTTCTAATCATAGAGTTAGAATAGAATAGACTGTTTCTTTTGGAATGGACCTTGATGGTCCCTTTCATCAGGGTCTCTTCCACATCTACTCCAGCTACCTGACTAATTCAGGGTTTACCAAAAGTTAAAGGGTGCTATTAAGGGCATTGTCCAGATGCCTCTTAAGCACTTGACAGGCTTGGGGCATTGACCACCTCCCTAGGAAGTCTATTCCAGGGTTTCTTCACCCTCTCAGCAAAGAAACGCTTCCTAATGTCCAATCTAAACCTCCCTGGTGCAACTTTGAACCATTCTCAAGTGTCCAGTCCCTGGATACCAGGGAGAAGAGATCAGCAAATCTTTCTGCTTCCCCTCCTCAGGAAGGTGTAGGGAGCAATGAGAGATCACCTCTCAGCCTCCTTTTCTCCAAACTAGACAACCCCAAAGTCTTCAGACATTCATCATAGGACATTCCTTCCAGCCCTTACATTAGCCTTCTTGCCCTCCTCTGAACACATTCAGGGACCTTCACAACCTTTTTAAGTTGTGGGTCCCAGAACTGCACTGAGTGGGGCTACACATCCTGAGTACATCAGGATGAATACATTAGGACAATCTCCTCTCTTGGCCAGCTACTTATACTGTGCGTAAAGCACCCCAGATGCAGTTTGCCCTCATGACTGCCAGGGCACGCTGCTGACTCAGATTAAACCAGCTGTCAACCAGCACCCCCAGGTTTCTTTCTGCAGGGCTCCTCTCCAGCCTCTTGCCATTTATACTTGTGTTTGGTATTACTCTGTTCCCGGAGCAGAATCCAGCGTTTCAAATTGTTAAAATTCATGCTGTTGATGATTGCCCAATGCTCCAATTTACCTAGATCCATCTGCAATTATTATATTTACAGTGGCACTTACCAATATTTTATCACTGTTTACACTGTAACTGTGATCTTAAGTCATAATACAACTGTTCAAATATAATAAAGTGCTGTGACAGTGTCATTGCCTGAGGAAATAATACCCATGTTATTTTAAAATCCATTGTCAATAAACCGGTATTTAATATTTCTGAAGGTTTGTACTATACATCTTGCTGCTTGTAACTGCCTATGCCACATAGTTATCTCCCTGACACCTTTCTTTACTTCAGCACTGCCAATGCAAAGAAATGCTGGTTAGTCTTTGGGAATACTTGTTACTGTTGTTCTGGCACTGAATGTATTCAGAAGTAAGCCAACAGGGCAATAGTGCCTGTCAAGGAGACTAAAAAGAAGAAGACAATGCGAAATAGAAAAAGGGTAAACAACAGGAATAAACTTCTATCTTCAGACTTTTGAAGGAACCTCAAATTTTACTTGACTGAAATGTTTCATGCATTTGTTGTCTTACTCCAGGAGACTTTATTGTGTATGTTGATTTTCTTAAAAAGACCAAAATCACCACTCTGTTTTAATACTGTTGTTAAAGTTACTTTCCTGCTTAATGTCTCTGAAATACTTAAATGAAATTGGGAAAGGCACATTCTTTTGCTTCAGACCATTCATTGGAAAGCAGTATTTCAAGGATTAATTTGGTAAACAAGATTCATGCATAAAAGTTTGAGTTAGAGAAACTTGTGATCGAACATGCAGTTTGATCATCATCACCAAAGAATATGAACTAAAAGAGGATAAATAGGATTTTAGGAGTTCTTTGGAGGTCAGAAGTGGTATTAAATGATTTTGAAAGCAGCTTTCAAGTGTCCAAATGATTAGAGAAAGGAAAATATATCTAGTAACACAACTGGATGTAAAAGGATATTTTATTTTTTTTTTTTTTACATCTTTCTTATTTTGAAAGGTTACCTCTTCAATTTTGCCACTGCCGCTACAAAAAAGATATCTGAATCCGTTGCTGAAACAGCACAGACAATAAAGAAGTCTGTAGAAGAAGGAAAAATCGATAGTATCATTGATAAGGTATTTTATTTCTAGATGTTTGATCTAAAATATGTTTTCTTGCTATTGTTATAACATGGCAAATCTGGCATGTGGTAATATTTCTTTAAGGCATCTCTCACTGGCGTTAAACTGAAATGCGGTGTTGTTGAAGGAAGAAAATAATTACAGCAGTTTATCAGGCTTAAAGACTTGTGTGCTTTTGGGCAACTTGTTAAGCCACAGACCTCACTGTATAAAATTTGTAGTTAAGTATTCGTTTCTAGCTTCATTCGTTTCTTTGCCTCTGCTTTCAACTGCAGAACATTTGCACTGTCACTACTAGATTTTGGCATGCTAACTTCTGAAATAATTCTTCCATTTTTAATTCCAAATTCAATACAGGATGTTTCTGAACATAGTTTTTTGATGAAAATTTGTCATCAGGAGAAATGGGGAAATTATTTTAGCCAAGCAGACATTCTGTAAATAATACTTAACAGTTTTACAAGTCTGATTTACTGCAGTGGATGTATTTCTTGAGCAATTTCAAATTTTTATTGTGAGGCAAAGAGTATCTTTAAATAGTCTGTGTTGTCTGTATTTGATACGATAAGGCAGTTACTGTATAGGCAGAGTATGCTAATGTTCAAATTATCGGCTAGGATTTTCCTCCCTTATTTTTTTGGTCCCCTGAACTTGATAAAACTCTAAATGTAATTTTGAAAGTGTATGCAATAGTTTAAACTTTTAAAGGCAAAATCAAATGTTTCAGTAAAGGGGAATGTATGATTTATGCAGAACACTTTTAATTAACTTATAAAAAGAGCCCCCAGGGATATAAGAACATGATCCTGCAGTGTATTTGAAAGTACTTTCTGCATGAACGTGAAACAAAAGGAGTGATATTTTTTTTTTATTGTGGTTCCATAATTTTTATTTCAGACAATTATTGGAGATTTTCAGAAGGAACAGAAAAAATTTGTCCAAGAGCAGCAAACAAAAAAATCAGGTAATGTATGCTTTTTTGCATAAACATTGCATATGCTAAAGCTTACTGGAAGCTGGATAATTAAGCTATATCTAAACCTAATCTATCAAAACTCAGTTTAATGAAACACATTATGGCAGAACTTAAAGTATGTTATAGAATAGGAAGATGACATTTTTAAGTGAGGTTAGTGTTACATTATCCAGTTGGTTTAGATTTGCTTTTTTAACCAAATTCAGCTTTCTGAAATTAACTCAAAGATTACTGTGCTAGCAAAGCTGATTTCTTATTGTTGTTTTGAATCTTGAGCCTGTGTATTTCTTGAACACAGGCATGCTGATTATTTCTCTTTTGAGCTTTAGCAATTGTCACATTTTCATAATGAAATTAAAAACATGGGTTAGGGTTTGTGCTATTGTATTTAATTGTTTTGCTGTAGGTGTTGCTCTGCTTACAGTAAAGGCATAATTGCTTTTTTGCATTCCCATAAATCATTTGTGTTATAATTATCTGTGATCTAAATCCTTTGAATTATCCGCCCATGTACTATTAACAGCAGTGGATCTATTTGAAACTTTAAAATAAGCACATATTTTTTTTTTGTTTCATTTCATCATTGGCTCGTAACTCCTGTAACATGTTACATGGATGCAGTAATTTCTTACAGTTTGAGTAATTAGTGGCTTTACTGTTAATCTTGAAAATGAGCTGGTTTTAAATGGATTTTTCTAAAATTTTGCATACTGTCCACAATTAATATTTTAGTCTGGTTTCTTCCTGCAGGATTGTTTATGTGATTGCACTTGTCTATATTTCTGTCTTTTTGTCTCTGTTAGTAAACTTTGTCATCTGTTAATATGTTTCTGGAAGTTTTACGAAAATAGATAGCTAGATTGGCAAAAGAAGGACTAAGAGAAGGCTTACTGAAAGAAGCATTAGCATGAGATGGTGTCGTGGTTTAAGCCATAAATCAGCCACGCAGTTTGTTCACTCACTTCCCCCTTTTTCTTCCCTCTGCTCCTGGAGGGAGGGGAAGGAGAATTGAACCCATGACAGATGGGAATCCATGTGCGTGAAAGATCTTGCTGATGTCAGATGCATAGCCAAATAAGCAGTGCTAGTTAAAGTGCGTAAGAATTATCTGTTACAGATGCATCATAATGTCTCTGTAGGCTGAATTTGCATTGACAGTGAAGAGATTAGTAGATTTTTCTAGATCTACAATAGCTTATTTTTCTCTGTATATAGCCTATAGAACTATTTTGTAAGTATAAAGCAGCTGACCTCAAGTATGCTTATTCAGTGTATAGCATGTTGTAAATTATAACAAATTTATAACTTATTTTCTCCATCATTAAAGAATTGGTGTCTTCTGGGTGTTAGAAAATTAATACAGTAGCAAATAATTTTCAAAACTTAATTTAGACAAAGTTAACATGTTTAAAGTGAATCTAAATATCTCTGCTTGCAGGCAGCTTAACCAGTTTTACAGCACTACTTCAGTAACTGAAGATGTACCAAGTTGAGTGATGCACACTGCAAAAAAGAATCCCACACTTTTACGATAACGGAAATTGGCAATTATTTATATATTTAGTTAGCTAGTTTACCTCTGATAAGCAGAAATTCATTCCTAGGGTTTCTCTCATGTCCCATGTGCTTTTGTTATCTTATATGTTAATTTAAGGTAGATTTTGTTCAAGTAATGCATATGCAATTATTTTCCTTCTTTCAATAACAGAAGCAGCAGTACCTCCCTGGGTAGACAGCAATGAAGAAGAGACAATTCAACAACAAATACTGGCCTTATCAGCTGTGAGTATTTCATTTCCTGTGAGTTTTTAAGTTTTCCTAATGAAGAGGTTAAAACTTCTCCCTTTTTATTTTCTTATTTTATTTTTTGTCTGGCATTAGATGATGTATTTTCAGTGTCCTCTTTTAACGTGTCTGACACTGCACTGATCATACAAGACTGAATTGTTCTTTGGGGATCAACTTGAGCCAAAGGAGATCCCCAGTATTACTGGGGTCAGTAATAAAGCCAATAACAAAAGCTTTGTAGCTTTGTGGTATGATAAAATTATGTGGGAACTGGGATTCCATTGCTGATCTTGTATGTGAAATATGATATCCTTTTTCTGGTATCAGTTAATGACCATAAATATATTCTTCAAAGGATAAACGAAATTTTCTGCGGGATCCTCCGGCAGGTGTGCAGTTTAATTTTGACTTTGATCAAATGTACCCTGTTGCAATGGTGATGTTACAGGAAGATGAACTTCTCAATAGGATGAGGTTTGATCTCGTTCCCAAACAGTAAGTAATTTCTGCTGGTTACTATCATAAAATGATATAACAGTTGTGGTTGGAGAGGGCCTTAAAGATCATCTAGTTCCAACCCCCCTGCCATAGGCGAGGACACCTTCCACTAGACCAGGTTGCTCAAAGCCTTGCTCAGCCCGGCCTTGGACACTTCCAGGGATGGACACTCTGGGCAACCTGTGCAGTCTCTCACCACCCTCACAGTATAGAACTTCTTCCTAATATCTAATCTAGACTGACCTATGTTCAATTTAAAGTCATTCCTCCTTATCCTGTCGCTACATGCCCTTGTAAAAAGCCCCTCCAGGTTTGTTGTAATTACTTTTCTCTTTAGTTACTGGAAGGCTGCTCTAAGGTCTCCCTGGAGTCTTCTCCAGGCTGAACGAGACAGCTATCTCAGCCTGTCTTCAGAGAGGTGCTCCAGCCCTTGCAACTATGTATCCTTGTGATTCTGATGTGTCTGTATATGTTCATAAATTACTCTGTGTTATTTTCACTTCCTTCAATTCTTTATGTACTTCCTCTGTATGTATTGTAGAACTAATCTAAAATGCATGAAATACTGCATGTGCATTGCCGTTTAGTAGTTGGAGGAAAGTACAGAAGTAGATCCATTAGGCATTCAAACTAATAAGGACCTTTTGACTTACGAATGGGAGAAGCCTTAATTTTTTTTCTGTATTCAGTGTGCTAAATTAATTGAAAATCTTCTTCCCAAAGCCATGGTAAATGCAGCAACAAAAGTGCTTTGATCTGTTGGTGTAGCTGACACCCCAAAAAGGTTATTAGAGAGTTAGAGGCCCCCTGGAGAAATGGTAAAAGAATGCATCACAAAACAGTAGCAGTGCAAGTAAGAAAAACTGGTTTTGGATAAGCAATGGGAAAAGATGTATGTTGCAGCTGCCTTCCTTCTAGTGGATCTAACTAAAAGATGCATAAGGCCTTTGTCCCAGCAGTTACAGCCCGTTTCACTATGGCTTTTTGATCCCAGCTTTATTCAAGCGCTGTTCTTCTTCCTGGTCCAGTTCCAGATGCTGCTCCTAAAGCTTGTTTCACAGATCAACATTCTTGTTAAGTAGGAGTTCCCAACATTAGTATCCTTGTCTAAGGACGGAAACAGGAAAGAAAACATCATCTTCATGAGCTTTTCTGTCTTAAGTCTCCTTTTATATAAAGCTTCTGAGCTCATTTTGAGCCCTCTTCCCTGCTGTTAGTTGCTACTGTCAGTCCTAAATATTCTAGGTCTTCATCATATCTGTCTCTGATGATCTGTCTTCAGCCTCTGGTTGTGCTGTCCTTGCCTATTTTGCATTGCTTAGCAGGGTTTTTTCCGCTGTTCTTAGTCTCAGTAGTCACTGTTGGCCTGAATGGGCAGGAAGGTAACTTCACTCCTCACATACTTCTACAAGAGAGATATTATGCTATTATTTTTCCAAATTATGTATTGCAGCATGCTGTTAAGCTTTTCTAAAGTCATAACATTATTACATGTTTAAGTCAATTGTAACTGTCTTGTAAGAGATCAAGAACTTCTAAAATGGTAGGCTTTTTTAAACCTGTGTTAATATTACAAACTTCTTTTTAAAGTTTTTACTTAAATAGCACCTGTGTCTACTTTGTCCCTCTGCGAATTTAGTTTTATTTCATTGCTAGATGTTAAAAGGAACCATATTTCCAAATGTAGTAATCAAAATTTGTTCACTCTAGTGTAAAGGAGGAAGTGTTCTGGAGAAATTACTTCTACAGAGTGTCTCTAATTAAACAGTCTGCACAACTCACTGCACTTGCAGCTCAACAACAAGCAGCAGGAAAAGAAGAGTACAAAGGCAGAGAAGAGGATAGTCAACTAAAAGGTATGGAAAGGATTTGTTTTTAGGACATCTCATTAAGTTAGCGTTGGGCATACCGATGGTGTTCATCAGGTGACATTGATTTTTTTATTCTGGGTTTCTTACTAAACTGGGGCTTCCCTTGTCATACTCGGTGTGTTTGTCCAGATTGGAGAAGAGGAGGCTCCTAGTGGTTTTTAACCATTTTCTGATTTCAGCCAACTGTGTCAGAAGAGTGGAAGTCTCAAGAGATAAAATTTTATACATGGCTTGTAGCAGCTCAAGACCCCTAGTGGTCTCTGGTGTGCTTCTTTTGACTTGTCAAAAAGTAGTGGGAGGAACTTTGGTTCACCTAGTAAGACAACAGGTACTAGCCAACCTAGCCAGCTGGCACATGGTTTGCTCTTAGCTTTTGTTTAGACCTTAGGCCAAACAGAAGTTAATGAGTGATACAGGGGTAGAATTATTGTGGTGGTGGAGGCAGAGATGTTTGCAGGATGTAGAAAGTTCCACAGTGTACTATAGAAATGGAGGAAGATAGAGACCAGGAGGCTACGTGGGATTCAACCTTGAGATGGAAAAGCCACTTCAACATAAGTGTCTTCAGTTACATTTATCAGTTTATACAGATGATTTTTACTGACCCTCTTAAGAACCACTTGGCATCTGATCTGCATTTAAACAAATTCTGCAAGCAAGAGTATGTACAGCTTAAAGAGTAGAGAGCAGTTATTGGCAAAGACAGAAAAAGTAACTAGTAGTTTATTAAATCTTAGCTTAAGCTAGGTATGCTCGCCACCCCTGGTTACATACCTGGAGAATCTTAGCAGGTTGGGTAGGCATTAGGCAGAAGGAGAAAGCCTTGGATGTATCTTGGAACAGATTCTTGTATCCCCTCCATCAAAAATTTGTCATCATCCATGAAATAGCTAATGCTTAAGTCCTGTTGACACTGCTGGCCTGACTGACAGCAAACTGATCACTATTAATTTCATTTTTTTTCCTCCTTTCTAATACATCTTTTCATATTGGTGGTTTTTTTTTCTTGAGGCAAGATCCCTATCTAGAATGAAAAAAGTAATATTCCAAGCAATGGTGGCAGGACAGATCACTCCAGAATCTACTGCAGACCAAGAAGCACCAATTCTGACTTTTTTTATCCAAGCAATTGTCTGCTGTCCCAATGGGCTTTATACAGTCAAACACAGCAACAAGTCCCCATGTTGAGCAGCATGCTGCCAATCACAGACACACTACTCATGCTATTTCAGGTTTTGTAAGCTTAAAAAAAACCATGGCCTTGTGATTGTATTACATGGAACACGGAGGTCTAGGCGAATCACTGGCAAGTGACCACATGCCCTGTGCACTTGAGAGGATGCTAGCCTTTGAAGAGAGTAACTGTTGCCAGCACAAAGCAGTGTGTGCTGTTGGGAGCCAGGTTCCCTCCCTGGGAAGGGTGAGAAAGACAGCATACAAATAGCCCAAAATGACTTAGGCATTTACTATAATGATGTAATTCTTTTGCTTATTGTGCTTGAAAAGACTGCTTTAAGCAAAGTTGTACAGGACTTGTGTACCTTTAATTTAAAATAATGTGCAGGTTTAAAAAAAGTTGAGAATTGCATGATAGTGATTTTTTTTTACTGTTCTCATAGTTTTGTAAGCACGTTCTTTTTCTCACCATAGAAACAGAAGAGTGATAGAGAAAATATGATATATGTGGAGAAACAACTAAGCAGTTATGGAAGCTGAGACTTAATTTTTATCCCTCATGTAAAAGAGCTACCGTTAACTGTCCTACACTAACTCTTTAATCACAACAGAAAGCTTTCGTCTTTACTTTTCAGTGCAGACTGTATTTGGGCTCATTTCCTACTTCCCTGGTCATGTCATTTGTACACTCCCACCATATTCAGCTCCCATTTTTGCCATTTTCCGTGAGCAAATTGTGTTCACTGTTACCCTATACAGGTGGTATCAATTCAACAAATTGCTAGAATTCTCATAATTTCATAAACTTTTGCACCTAAATGGCATCCAAATGCATTTTTCAAATTTTCTTTAATTCTTGTGTTTCTTTGCTTGGTTTTTTGTTGGTTTTTTGTTTGTTTTGTTTGTTGGTTTTTTTTTATTTCAGTACCTCTGGGTTTTTTAATTACACCAACTGATAGAATTATATTATAGACTATTAAAGGTAGTGATTGTCTTCTCCTCTGGTTTCTGTAGTGCCTCACAATCGGCCTTTGAGTGCCGGATCCTTTCATTTAGTACTTTGTATAGACGAAAAGGTTGCATTTGGAAAGATTAGAAACATGAATTCTGCCAGAAGATACTTTCTTGACTGCTATTTATAAGATTGAAGTCTGTCTGTTATTAGTTTGCTTCCCCTTTCCACTGAGCTTTTAATTTTATTTCTGTTTTTGTTTATCATTGCTTCAGTAAACCAATTTTGGAAAAGAAAAGGAAGCTGCCACTGTTGTGGCTGACTGGCAGGTCAAATCGAACTTACTCTCTTATTAATTACAGTGATGAGGGATTCCTTTATGTAAGCTAAATATGTAATTAAATGGGCAGTCTTAAACTGTAAGTTCCTAGAGCAGCAGGTTTGGTTTATTTCTGGGGTTTTTGTTTGTTTGGGTTTTTTTGTTCGTTTTTGAACAGCACAGTGCTCACATTTGCTAAACTGGCTGCTTTACTTGAGGTGGCTGAACTCTACAGAAGAGATGGCAACTGACCCTATTGCACAACGAAACTGTTGTCTTTGAGTCAGCTAAACCCCTGGAAATTGCCAGTCGAAGATAAAGTTGTTGGATAATAGTAAAATTACCATTGTGACTGAAAACAAAACATACTTTCATCAAAATGAAAAAAAAAAAAAAAGCAGCATGATCTTTTGACCTCTTACAGATGTTGTAAAATTCAGAAGGCCAGTACAGAATATGCAGATAGATTTACTGTCCTAATGACTGTATATTTTGCAATGGCAGAGAGAAATTTACCAGACTGTAGTAAATGTATGTTTTGTTTGATTTGAAAATTGTATAGACTTGGGAAGCTCTGAATCATTACTGTTATTTTTGATTTAAAGAACCTTTTTGAAGGTTCAGTTCCCTTACTGGAGGTTAACAAATAATTGCCTGTTGGTAACTTCATAATGTTAAGAGTTTCTTCTTAAAGCTGACTTGTCTATAAAATAGAATTAATTGCCTTCTATTTTTATCTCTTGTTGCATCGTTACCTGCTGTTTTCACAAAGTAAAATTAGTATGGTTGGTGTGAAAGGAAATAAGAAGGGACAAATGGATCTTAGAGTAGAGACTATGTAAGATCTGTAACAAAATACGAAGCTCTAGTCCTTCTCCACTTATTAGTAACTATTTATTTGGCAGTGGAGTTACCTCAGGCGCAGAGAGCACATCAGCAGTGGAGGAGACAATGCCAGGCCAGTAGATCCAGGAGAGGACTAATGGTATGTTAGTCATATCAGACTGGTGCATGGCCCCATGCAGAGCTGCTGTGCCACTCTCACATGAGAGCAGCAGATGGAGTCTGAAGCACCTCTCTTGCATGGTGCTTTGGGCACTTGGTGCTGAACAGAAAAGAGTGCCATGTTCTACAGCCTCCCTGAAGTAGGAGTGCTGGAGTCTCTTTGTGGAGCTGGGTGCAGAAACAGGCCCTCTGAAGACTGGGAAGACGAAGGGAAGGAAGAGAGGATAAAACAACAGTGGGCATTGAGTAGATGAGCTGTATAAGCAATGACAGCTACCAATTAAGGAGTTATTTTAATTAGAACTGTTCTTAATTCTAAAATTCTAAAAAAAAATAATGCCCCCTTCAGAAATTGCTGAGTTAGCGGGAAGGGTCCACCGGGGCACATTGCAGTAAGCAGAGCTGCAAGCTCAGAGCAGCTTTGCATGTTTAAACAAATGGAACTGCTAAGCAAGCACTCCATCATTACCACAACCTTCCCTATATGTTAATTGTTCTTGCAGCCACCTGGCTCTTTATTGTGACTCCTCTACCCTGCTAGTTGCATGAGGAAAAAAGCTTGGGTGTTCCTTTACCTGCCAAGAAAAAGATCTGTCCTTGCTTGTAAAGAATCCTTGTCTTCCTAGCACCATGCTATTATATACAGAATGCACAGGGAGTTTTCTTAGGAAACTGGGATCCACTTCTAGGGTTGGGTTGTTTTTTTTTTTGGTGACTTTTTTGTCTGTGTGAAAGAAGGTAAAGCTGAGGAACACTCTTCTTGTGTGCATTTAGGGGTCTGCGTACAGACGTAGTCTGGTATACCAAAGAGCTAATTAGAGCTCATGTCAGTGGTAGCACCCAGCCAGATCTGCATGCTTGTAACTTTGAAGATCTTGTGATATCTGATGCAATCCGTGTTCTACCTGAAAGAAGGCATTCTTTGAGATTTCCAGCTGTTCCTATTTACCGAGTTCTCTGGATGGTTTTGAGGACAGGGGGTTCCTGTGATTTACCTTTAGAGTCATAATGAGGAAATGGTTTGCTAAATTTGTCTTAATTAAGAATAGAAAATGGTCTCTCTTCCATTTTGTTGTTGCAAATGTTTTATCTATGGCTGAATTCAGCATTAACCACCAGGATTCCTTAAAACTTAAGAAAATATTTTCTTGTATGTTTAATAAGTATGTAGATTAAATTAGATCTTTAAATATTTAAATTTAATATACGTTTTTTTTTTTTCCCATTAATAGAAACAGTACGGCCAAAAACACCACCTGTTACAATAAAGCCTCAAATAAAATCTCAAGAGGTAAAGATTCTGTTATACTTTATCTGATATTTGGTATGTGAAACCGTTACTTATAGGTAACAGGGAGTTTGAACAAGTTGTGCTGTGGAGCCATAGTAATATAATATCTGACAGTCCCAACCTGCTGCTGTTCTGCTGTGATACTAATTTTTAGTGCATATACTTTAAACTCCTTTTCAAAAGAGGAAACAGTAGTTTGTCTAAGTAATACTTTCAGTAGTGTCCTGCACATTATAATAAGACATGTTTTCACTCTGAAGAGTGATATTTCTAAAAAGTTTGAGTAGGTTTGCACTGTACTTAGACATGAGGAATGCCTGTATAAAAATACATTCATGATCCATGTTCTGTCCTACTCTTCAGCAGTTGTCAGGCTTAAGTATAGGAAATCTAAATGACATAATGTAATAGCAACATTTTTTTATTATAATGGCAAGAAGAGTTTGCTTGATACTGCAAAAACCTTTAAATTAGATATATAATGACCCTTGTTCATTTCTCAATTGTAAAATCAGTGCCAGCAAACACTCTTAGCAGAAGCAGAGCTGTGAGTTCACTTGCAGGTAATATGCAGTGAATAAAATTAAGCTAGAAATATTTATAAAGAACAATTCTCTCGATCTTACTTGTGCGTAGAGAACTGTACTAAACTGTAGTCAAAATTTTGTCACAGGTACTGTTTTATTGTAGTTCCTGAAGATTACAGAAACAGAATTAAAGTTAGGAGAATACAGAAAGCAGCCTAGGATGAAAAGCAGATAATGAAGTTGTGAATGCTCCATCATTCTCAGTGTTCAGGGCCGGGTTGGACATAGCCTTGGGTGGCATGGCTTAGTGGGAGGTGTCCCTGTCCATGGCAGGGGGATTGGAACTAGATGATCTTAAGGTCCTTTCCAACCATAACTATTCTATGATTCTATGATCTCTCTCTGTACAAAAATACTTTTACAACTATTTTTCTTTGTGGTCTTTTTTTCTTTAAAAGTAGCGCATTCGCTTTGCTTTTTTTGCTAGCTATCTGAAAGACAGTCACGTGAATGGAAGCATGCATTGGTGGCATTTTCTTTCCTCCTTTTTGCATAAGCTTATATAAAACTGTCTTACTGCAGGACGAGGAAGAGATTTCCACAAGTCCAGGTGTATCAGAATTTGTGAGTGATGCCTTTGATGCCTGTAATCTGAATCAGGAAGACCTAAGAAAAGAAATGGAGCAACTGGTGCTAGACAAAAACGAAGAAGAGACTTCAGTAGTAGAAGGTAAAGCTATTATTACATTCTGTGCCTTAAATACAGAAATTCTAAGACAGGTTGATGCAATAAATAATTTAATTCAATTTAGGAAAGTAGATTTTTTTTTTTTTTACCCTGTTTCAAAGCAAGTGAAATGACCTGCAATATATTAATGCTAATTCTCACCACAGTTGAGCCATGTCTTATACGAAATAGACATGTGAGGAATTTATATCCAAAGAACCTTCTTAAAGTGGCTCTTTTCTGAAACAGACAGCAGAGTATCTTTTCTTTCCGTCTATCTCCTCCTATCCCTGCCTTCTCTTTCATAAGTCTTCATGGGTACAAATTTTTCTTTCTTTGGTTTCTTTAATTGACATTCTGGAGGTAAAGTACAGTATTTGAAAGTCAGGCAATGTTTTCTTCTTGTTACACCAGCTAAAAAGGCAATATTTGCACCAGACTGTGAGCTTGTAGATGCTTCTGCTGTAAAATGTTTTCCACATATTTGGATAAGTTAAAATTTAAGAAAGAGCTTTGAGAATGATGAGAAGAAATAAAATGGGGCTTATACTTAAAATAATTCAGAAGAACTCATATCAGTGTAAAAAGCATAAAACCAATCTGTGATAATGTAGCTCTGACCATACGCAATGAACAGCTTACTGTGAAGACACTTGTATGTGTAAATGCTTATCATAATATAATTTTCAGAATTCATCCTAAAATATGTTTTCCATGTTGCTGAATCCTTGTTATCTTTAGTTGTGGGTTTTTTTTCCAATACATAGCCAAGCTTGAAGAGTTGTAATAAGTAGTATCAATTCTTTTCATCTAGCTTTTTGATGGAAGTGTTTCAGTAAGTCATTAATGTGCAGCATGTTGGAGGAATCTCAGCTGGCCATAGCGACTTGGACTATGGAATTACGTACCTTCATATCTAGGCTGAAGTACTAACCAACGTGTAACACATCAAACACCCATCTCCTCCCCCATACTCTTGCATATGATAGGTAGAGCTAATTAAAACAGATTAACAACACAGGAATGCTGTCTGACTCATTTTTTGCCCTGAAGTGTGAAATATGATTACCCTTAACACTGATTAAATGAGCTTGCCTAGCTACAAATGTCAGCAAAAAGAATACATGCTTCTTTTTCTAAATTATCCATAGTATTTGATCTTGGGTTTGAGGTTTTGATTTGGTTTTGTTTAATTCCATAAGAGTATATCCAACAAACTTACGAACTTCATTAAATTTTTGCTGGGGATTTAAAAGTTCAAAGGGAGATTTGGTTGACATTAAACTGAAAGACTAGGAAATGAGCTTGCAAAAGGATGCCTGTTTCAATTAAGCCACCTATTTACTTTGTGTATCTTTATTATAGTACACACAGAGGAATAGAGACTTGTATAGTAATTAATTCCTGTTTGTGGTCAATAAGATGATGAAATGTCTGGTGTTGAAGTTTCTTTAGGTTTTAAGGAAAAAGTGCAAATTCATCTACTTTTATGTAAATAAGCTATATGCTATATTACCAAGTTAATTCTTACACATTATTTATCTTTTGTAGAAGAAACTGCTGACTGGGAAAAGGAATTACAAGAGCTTCAGGAGTATGAGGTGGTAACCGAATCAGAAAAGCGTGATGAAAACTGGGATAAAGAAATAGAAGAAATGCTGCAAGAAGAAAATTAAGCATTTTCACAAAATCACCACAACACTAAGCTTTTTCTGAGGACTGATGTGGATTTCTGCTTTCATATTTTGCTTATGAAATATCTTCAAAAGACATAAAAGAATCTAAAATTGTTATAATTCCATATGGGAATACAACCAGTATTTCTGTTCTTTATGAGCAGTTTCTGAACTACATTCTTCAAAAGAAAAAAAAAAAAAGAGGAGACAGACATAGCAGGTTATATGTCATAATTAAAAGCGATAACATTACATGAAGCAGCAGTTTAGTTTGTGGCCATCTTAGGTGGTCAAGAAGCTCTGCAGAGATTTCTAAACCTAAGAATCTCAAACTTTTTGCCTGCAGCCGTGTGTTTTGGATGTAAAAATGGATGTTGTAAGTAACTTAGACCTTGATAATAACTCTTTCCTCACCTTTGCACTCTGATCCCTGTATAATCTGTAAATGTGTACTATTTTTAAGGTACTTGTAGCTCATAGCTTTCATGTGTATTTCACTTCCTTAGTGTATGTAGCCAAAGAGTTTATAGAAAACCTTATTGAATAATTTCTGATATTTTGTTAAACAAAATACTAAATCAGACTCCAAAAGAAGTACTGATTATTATCAACCAGGTTTGATTAGCAGGCAGACATTTAAGCGTTTAAATGAGAACAAAGTTCTTAACTGCTTGAATTAAACTGTTGTTTTTGTTAAATCATAATATTAAGATGTTGCCTTTCCCCACAGAGAGATACGGTTTAATGCACTCTTTCTTCGCAAGATTGTTATGTTTCCATGTAATTTTGCTGTCGGAAAACAAATTGTTTCTCTTTATTTTAAGTGCTGAAACATTTCTGTAAAAAATGTGACTGATTTGGGCATCTTTATTAAATACTGTAGATATGTATAAAATTGGCTCATTTGCTTGGAGGAGGGCAGAGTGAGAGACAAACATATTTGAGATTTGGACAGGTTTCAAAAATACATTTTTGTCACCATGTATAAAACATGGAATTTAAATAGAAAAGTTTTCTTTAAAAGACTTTTTGATTCTTCTTAGACATCTGGATGTTTCCTGTAGCTTTACCATTAAGTCAGTATCTTTGTGGATAAATGAAAATATTATGTTCTATATGTCATCTGTTTCATAAATTTATGTATCAAAATATGCAATTCCAAATATGAAGCAAAAGGGGATAAAATTAAGTAGATAGGAGCCATTAAGCCCAGTTGAATAATGTAGGTATATTACATACAGTAAACTGTCGTAATGACAAAATCCTGCAGGAAACTTAGTAAAGAGGCGAAGTTATTCAGCCTCAGCTGTAACTATTCAGGCAGTATTCATCCCATGGGAACTGAAAAGCTCTAAGTAGGTTTAACTGCTATTACTGTAAAAAAGGACTATTTAAAATTGTCTTTGTTAGCAACTTGGACGGAAAACCCTCCAGTATTTCTCATTATGGAAATGAATTGATTTAAACCTGCATCCATTTGGCTTCTCCAATTAGTTTCCTTATTACCATTCGCTTTCTCAACTACAAATTATCTTGAGCACAATTTTTGTTCTTTTTTTTTCACTTTTAGTTAACAGATGCAAGTCATGCTAAATAAGTACTTTAGGAGCTTTTAATATCTGGGATTAATTAAAGGCTGCAAAAATTGAATCTGTTACGCTCATAAAAATCAAACTATTCAAAGCTTAATGTTTATGCTTGACAAATACAACTGCTCACAGATTTAAACTGGAGGCGTTAGGATCTGTCTATGTAGTTTGACACACCACCTTCTAAAAAGATGAGTAGTTCTATCCTTATAGTGGCCAATCTTCTCTGGATGACTAAAAGCTCAAAATAATTGCTCCAAGTGTCTACATCCTTAAAAACTAGCCTGATAACTGCTAGTGATTTCAGATACATGACAGGATTATTTGCATGGGGTCTGTATATCAAGCTTCACCTTTCTTTTCATGTGAGCATAGCATATATGATGGTTATAGATCTCAAACTCCATCTCTCATAAATGTTGGCTCCTCCTACATATAAAACCTTTGTTTTCCAAGTCTCGTGAAAAGCAAGTATGCAAACAAAAAAACCCCCAAACCACCACAAGCAAACAAAAAAACAAACAACCCACTATTTAAATTTGCCTTTAAAAAGACAATAACGTAGCAAAGCTGAATCTAACTTGAGCTCTGATATTTAAAGTCTTACCAAAATTGTATTAATACTTTTAAATCTGCATATCTAGTTTTAACCTGGAACGCTAAAGTTAGTTTTATGTGCTCCTGCAGTTTTCAGGGCTGTCCCATGCCTTCCATTTAGGTTAGTGCTAAGAGTGCCTTGCAGTTTTTACTGTGCCTGGTAAGAGGAAAAGTGTCTGCGTTCCATTTGTCACATGAGATGAACTCAGGTAGACCTCTTCATGTTCACGGTGAATTCTGTAGGCATTTGTAGCCCAAATGTGTCATAATATTATATCTCATAAGCATGTATGCCGGTTTTTCTTAACAACATCATTCCAAGCACTGGGATGGTGCAGCTGCTAAAAATCAATGACAAAGCCAAAGGAAACCAACAATGGATGTTAAATACCACCAAGCTGTAGAGATAATTTAACTGAAAATGCAGTTTTTTAAAACACTGAGGAAAAGCAAACAAAAAGATTGTTGGCAAGTCTTCTTAGGAGAAGCTAAACTTGCAGACTTTGGAATTAACCTTTGAGAAATAGGGAAAAGATTGCCCAGGAATCATTAGGTTAGCTTGGAACAGTACTAACAACTTTCTTCTGAAACACCATCTCCAGTTAATCTGTGCACCGAAGCATCCTCTTCAACTATTTTAGCTTACTAGTCCAGTTGGTATTAGTTCAGATGTGTAGAGAATTTTTTGATTCACTAATTTGTTTGGAGGAGGAACAAGAAGAAAGATCATAAAATCCTGCAATTAAAGAAGTGTAGTAAAATGTTCCCCTACGTTTTGTAGACGGTGTTTCTGCCCATGGCAGGGGGATGGAACTAGGTAATCTTTAAGGTCCTGTCCAACCCAAACCATTCTATGATTTTTACTTGTTCATTTACAGCTGTTCTCTAAACAAAGTTAACCAAAGCTTTCTATTTCCTGAATTATTTCAGTAAATTTTGAGTTTATCACTTCAGATGAATCAAAAAACCTATGTTTCTCCTCCTCGCTGTTTGGTTATCTTGGTGGTTGTTTTGTGGGGCTATGCCTGTAGTACTGAAGCACAGAATGTCAATTTTAACCTCACGCATTTGAGGTTTTAAAAGAATAACCCTTTGTACAGGAGTGTATCACCTGACCATGAGATGCATCCTTGAACTGTTGGCCAATCATATATTGACTTTTACTTTGCAATAGGCCTTACATAAAAGGGAACAAAGCGTGCCTGGTTACTTACTGGCATGCTGCCAAGCAACAGCAGCCCCACGGGGTCCTGAGGCCATGTGCTGTACCTAGAGTCTGGTTGAATGACTGCTGTGCTGAGAACCACACAGGTAATGGCCTACCTTTTGATTCAGCCAGGGTTCAGAAGATGTATTGTCTGGCTTGATACTATACAGCTCAGTAAGTGCTGAATTATACATCTATAACAACAACAGTACAGCAGCCTAGCCTTAAATCGTGTTATCCACTAGTAGATTTTTGTTCCAAACTACTCATTTTCAATGCTTTTTTCTGTTGCTTTAAATGTTAGGGGGTTGAGTTGTTTTGAGGTTTTTTTCAGATCAGTGTTCCATTTTTTTTTTAAATAAAATGGTAAGAAACAGTGAATTAATTTCTTGCTGTATTTTTTTTTTTTTTTGTTGGGTATTATACTGAAGTTAATTATTTCAGAAAACAATTCCTACAAGAATAGCAGAAGACATGTATGGCTTCATTTTCTTCTCAGTACAGCCCAGTATTGGTTGTCTATATATACATACGAAGACCATGCACATATATAAATAGAAACCTACATCCATTAGTGTGTCTAAATATATTCAAAAAATCATAATGTACTTTTCCTTTTCAGCTGTCACTTTTAACTAGATACCATCATGAGAGGAGGAGCAACCAAAATAATAATCATTAGTTTGTCACTGTATCATTTTTAATGAGGCTGTGCTCTGTAGGAATTATCTGGAAGAATGAATCACTTGCTTTATTTCTTAAAAGCCTGGTATTCATTCGGGTGCAGGTTGGGAACGTTTTCCTCTGCTAATTCAGGGATTCATGAAGCTATGACAGACCTATCCAGATATATTTGGGGAGGTATGCTTAATCCAAAACTTACACAGGTGGAAAGGTTATTTTAGCTCTGTGTTTCTGACAAAGTAGGGGAAGATAGAAGTAAAGTGCAATTAGTTAAGGGCTATATATAAAATTAGAAAAATAAAAGATTTGATGCATGATTTGATATACAATGCTCTAACAAAAATCCTGTTTAATCTGTGGTTGTTTACTTGTACACATGCACAATACCTTATTTTGCACTTCTTTTATTTACTTACTCTCTTAGCTGTGGCTTCCATACTCAAATATGAAGGTTTCAGAAGCAGACACAGCCCCTGCTTTTCTGCATTTCCTACCTTTCCTAAGGAGAAATGGGCCAATTTACTTCACAGTCAAATAATGGCCAGAGAATAGACTGATTACACCCAGCTTCTTGTCTCACTTCAGAAACATTTTAATGCTGGCCATATGCCCTTTCATGACTTTGATGTCTGCAATTTAAACATCAAACAGTTTTTCTTTTGCTGTATCATCACTGCCTTGCATCCTGTATCATGTAACAAGACTTTCAAGCCCATTGTGTCTTGTATGGATAAAAAGTGCTGCTGTAAGAGTATCACTGGTGTGGGGAGGAGCTTCCTCAGACATTTAATGTGGATGTGGTATCAAAGAATTAGTAGGCATGTGAATGAAAGAGCAGAAACCCATTGCCTGAGCAGGCCAAAATCCTGCTACGTAGGATCTTTCTGGTGGAGGAACATTGTTACCAGACTTAAAAGTCTCTCTTCATTGGCTTCTTGTCACTGAGTTATTCCCAGTGGAGCTGGTGTGCAACCCAGCTTTGCAGGCTGAGCATCAAGGGATATTGTAAGGAACAGTCTGCATCCCCTTGGCCCAGATGGCAGAGGGTGATCACTAGCAGATTTAACTGACAATAGCAAGCACAACCTCTGGTTTGGGTGTTCTGCCTCCAGTCCTGGCGGGTGTAAACATGGACACAAGCAGGGTGAGGGTAAGCAGTGCAAGGTTCATTGGAGTTCCAGACTGACTGCCTGCCTCCTCACAGCGAGCCAAGGCTTGCTTCAGACTCTGGTGGCTGGCATCTCATCCAAATTCTCTTTCAGAGTATGTCTGCACAAACCTGTAACTGGCTATCATTCTAAACCATACAAATGTCCAGTTCCTCTTTTAATCTAGTTCATTACTTCATTGGTGGTGTGGGGTAATTAATTTCTGAATGTGGGAAGGGGAAAAATTATTTAGCAGTTTCGAATGTGCCACTCTGTAATTCAGCTGAACTTTGTGCAACATGGAAAACAAAACCCAAGTTCACTTTTTTTTCCATCATGTCCCACACATTACTTTCCTGAACCAAGGAAGTAATTTCAGACTTTTCATTCCTGTCATATTTTAATGATGGCATTTTTCCATACACACAGCAATTTTTGACAGCTTTCTCAGAGCCCTTTTACCTTTGGAGTTCATTTTATGGGAGGGAAGTGTGATGTGCAACACCACTTAGGAGAACACGCCACCCAGCTGACACATGCTGTTTTCATTTTCTCTATTACTCCTCATCCCATTCCATGTGTACATCAACACCTTGTTTGATTTTATTTCTGGCTGCATGTTCAGCCAGTACATGTTTGCCTTATTGTCTGCATTGGGCCCCAGGCAATTTGCCCAGTAGCCATCACTGATCCTGTGAAGTACAAGAGTGGTGATTTGGGTTAGAGTTTTGGTTTGTTTGTATTTTTTGTTTCCCTCTGCCTTCATTTTTGGTTGGTCATTCTGTGAAAAGTAACATTGAAAGAATTATGGTTCCTACTCAGTACCAGGGGGGAGTGTTCCTACAACAATTCTGGTAGTCCAGAGTTTCTTGAAAACTCCTGTCAAAGCCATTATCACAGTAACCATGAGAAAAGGACAAAATTAAATTTGGTGCTGCACTTCAATGGTTTCCTGACTGCACTGCATGTTGTAACAATGCTGTAAGAAAAGAAATACTGTCTTTATTTCACGGTTTCACAATTGTCTTTGTTTAGAGTTTTGAACATCTTATTCTAGTTGTCACCCTACTGATGTGTGTCTAAAAAAGTAACAAAGCAATTCATTTTTCACCAAGTTGCCTAGGAGTGCCCACCCCAGTGGGGGCAGTGAGGTAGTTGAGAGGGTTCACAAAGTTAAGACTACTCTTAAGTATGGTAATAACCACATAATTTGGATGTAGTTCATAAAGCTAGGTTACCCTGAAAATACAGAAAGCCAATGACTAAAGATTCTTACCAAAGGATACTTGGTTATATTCTAAATAATAATAACCACCACCCCCCCATTTTTCTAAGATATTAGCTTCTTGCCTGTCAAAACATAAGAGTGCTACTTCTGATGCCCAATAATTAAGTGGCTTCTTGGCAACAGCTATTTGGGTGGAACATTTACTTGGCTGCTCCTAGTACATAGTCCACGACTGTTCCTCCCTCGCACGAGCAATCTCCACAAGGTCATGAGCAGGGCACAACTGCAAATAAGTCCTCAGCCTCCTGTCAGTACATGTATTTACCTGCAGGAGCAGAATATGAATTTTCAGTAGAGTTGACATGCACTTTGCTGGCAACTCCATGTCAACATTTCTGAGAGCAATTCTGAGAGAATTCTGAGTATTTTCTGCGAGAAAACGGTTCACAAAATAACTCAAAAAGACACAGGAAGAGAACCATAAATGCAATCTAAAATACTAAAAGTTGGGGTTTTTCATTCGGTTTCACATTTGTGTTCTGAGGACAACAGCACAGTCAGCAATCGGTGCATCAGGGATCTGTGACTGAATTTGGAAGCCAGTGGTACTTCTCTCACTAAGCCCCTATCAGCTATGCTCAAACCCCCTTAAACTTCTGTAAAAACTGACTTAGTAGGAAGCAGTATCTTTCTTCATAAAATAATTGTAATCAATCTGTGTCACAAACTCAGCAGTATAACCCCTGCCAGTTCAAGTGTGAAAATAATTACTATTGGAAATAAATTCTCTAACATCTGGTAGATTTGATAAAATCTTTGTCCCCCTTGACAGAATGGCCTTGTGCCTCCTTCTAATGCACGACTTGTGCTAACTTCTCTGGCACCCAAATTCACCAAAAATAGGCCTTACAATGAATTTTATTACAGTAAAGGCTTACAGCCATCAAGAACTCCGTGGGTCTTTATTCTGTTTCCTCTTGAAGTAGCTCATGCTTGTAATTAATCTTCCTTCTATTCCAGAAAGTGCCTATCAGGGGGAAGGGAAGGAGAATGCAAGAGTTAATTTATGTTTTACTACACATATAAATGTTCCAATAATGATTTTGAGAAATTAAAAGCAGTCTTAAAGCCCTATTTATGGATTGCATGAGCCATCCTGGGATCAACTGGAGCGTATTTGCATGGCTCTCTTGAGATACTCTCAAACAGAAGGGATGTGTGGGCAAAATCCTAAAGCATCAAAATTCTGCTGTGGGAGAAGAGGGACCCTTTTTTCTTTTTCCAAGAATTGTACCAATATTATGCATGTTTGTAAAAGAACAACTGTTATTCTAGGGGGAAAAAAACCCATCTAAAGATTGGGATAATACCCAAAAATATAAAATTATTTTTCATCTTGAAATTATCAATTGAATAGGTCTGGGAAGCATAGATTTAGACTGTAAGGCCAAAGCAATTCAAGCACAGAAGCTACTTTATACTTTACTCAACACAAATATCCATTCTACCAATTCTCTGAAGCAATAAGTGATTAAGGAGGTTTAGAGTGGTACTTTTATTCAGTAACTCTATAAAAGAACATTATATTGTATTATAGAGGTTAAGTTTATTTCCTTGGCAAGTGGTAACATTTGTATTTCCAGGATGTGTACTTGCACATACTAATGCGCAGTCCAGCAGAAGCCCAAGATCTACATGCACCCAGGAGACCAGTAGTGGGTTCAAAGGGTTGCATGCGTGCCTCAGGACCTTCATTCTTCCCTCCGGCATGTGATGTCAACCTTCCTTCCACAGAAGCAATCCTTAGCCCCACAGCAGCCATTCCAATTGCTGGAACCTTGTGGTGAGCGGAAGGCCTGGCTGAGGTTTGAGCTGCAGCAGCACATGGCTATGTTCACCAGAAGGGCTTCTGCCTCACTCCAGGTGGCTCCCCAGCCTGCGCTGGCCTAAGGAACCATAGAATCATAGAATCCCTGGTCAGAAGGGATGTCACAGGTGTCATCTGGTCCAGCCTTTCTAGCAAAGCATGATCTAGAATGGATATCTCAGCATCCTCTTTAGCCAGATCGTACAAGTGTCCAGTGTTGGGGAATGCACCACTTCACCACTTCCCTGTGGAGATTATTCCAATGGCTGATAGATCTCATAGTGAAAAATTTTGCTTTTGTGTCCAAATGGAATCCCCCCATGAGTAAGTTGTGCCCGTTACTCCTTATCTTCTCTATATGACTCCTTGTAAAAAGGGAGTCATCTTCTTTAAATACTGGAACATGGTGATACGGTTTTCCCCAAGCCTGCTTTGCTCAAGGCTGAATAAACCCAGCTCTCAGCCTTTCCTCATAAGCCAGGCTTCCCAGCCCTTTCATCATCTTTGTGGCCCTTCTCTGGATCATTTCCACATCATTTTTTGCATGGTGGGGATGAAAACCGCACAGTGTTCCAGGTGTGGCCTGACAAGCGCTCTGTCCACAGTCCCGGCCTCGGGCACACCTGCACTAAGCAATTCCTGGCTAAACCTCTCTTCCCAGCCCAGTTTTCCCTCGGGAGCAGCATCCCCGCGGCTGCCACCTCCCCCGCAGGCGGCCCGCGGACCCACCCCACGCCCGGCTCCCCGTCACGGCGGCGCCGCTGAGCCGTCCGCGTCCCCCAGACCACGGCAAAGGCACCAACGGCCACGCGGAAGGCGGAGCGGCCGCTGACACCGCCGCGCGCCCGCGGCCCCGCCCCCCGGCGGG
>JAOEHY010017187.1:0-12666 GCA_025447955.1 Psilopsiagon aurifrons
TGAGGAAGAAATTCTTTACTGTGAGGGTGGTGAGGCACTGGAATGGGTTGCTCAGGGAAGTTGTGAATGCTCCATTCCTGGTGGTGTTCAAGGCCAGATTGGACATAGCCTTGGGTGGCGTGGTTTAGTGGGTGTCATCCCTGCCCATGGCAGGGGGGTTGGAACTGGATGATTTTAAGGTCCTTTCCAACCCTAACTATTCTGTCATTCTATTATATGGCCTTTTAATCTCTTTTTTAAATTTTATTTACTTATGCATTTGACTGAATTGATATAAGTAATTTAATCACCCCCACATAGTAGTTTGCTGAGGTTGCTAAAGTAGCAACAGTTGGTGGAGACTAAGGAACAGATGCACTATCTAATAGTGCATTTTCTGAACTCTAAATTCTAGATAAATGCTCTTTTGAAAGGCATAATTTCTTATTACTAGACATTAGGAATACTTGTAATGCTGAGACAGGTTTTCTGGGGAAATCCATATATTGTCATTCTTGCACAGAAGTCTTAGCCCTCAATGCATTTGAAATGTTTGGAAGCTTCACATTGAAGTACTGGTCTTGATGGTGATAATTTATAGGATCTTTAAATAATCAGGTATCTCTCCTGTGGTTTGTTATTTGAACAAGAACTGTCCTTGACATCTGCTAATCTGAAAGAATAAATATTTGTGGTTTTGGTTTTAGAGGAAGTTCCACTGTGCAAGTTTGACATCTTGGCCTCCCTGGCTGTACTCTCTATATGATGCTGTAAGTTCACCCTATGTATTACCAAATAATCTACAATTAGTTTTGTATGTTGTAATATGAAATCATTGGGTAAAGTAAAAGCTTTAATTTTGTTGGTTTATAAGTTACATTTTAAATGTATAGTTTTCAGTTTGCTGTGAAAGGAGCAGGAAGAGCTACTGTTGAGTATTGTTCCCTTGTGCTAGAGCATGTGTCTAGGGTGGTTAACAGAGGTTCAGGTTCCTGCTGTGTTGTCTCAGTCAGTCCTTTGTCAAGCATATTCCAGGTGAGTGTTCTAACCACCAGGGTGCTGGATAGTCTTAGGTCTGTCTTTCCTGTTGAAGTTGCTTTACTCCTTAAAATTTACATGTATCTTTATATACATATATATGTATATAAACATATTAGTACATGAGGTGCTTGGTGTAAGAGAGGCAGAAGTAGGGAGGAGGCCAGCCCCTCATCTTGTTTATACAGTCTAGAATTTGAGCGGTTGTCTTCTTATCTCAGATGAGACTTACAACTGTCATGGGCCATTGGTTCATTTTGTCCTGTTTCCCATCCTAGTTTGCTCTTAGTTTAAAACATGTCAATACAAAATGAGTGTGCAATTATTGTGAGTGTTAACAGCTAATGTCCACTTAGGGAAAATAGCTTACTCTACATTTTGCTTCCTTTTTTTTTTTTTTTTTTGCCTAAGAAAACAGAAATATCTATGTATTTAAATTAGGCTTTTCTTCTAACAAAAGGAAACCTTGATGGAAAGAGTCAAGAGGCAGCTACATGAATGGGATGAAAATCTTAAAGATGAATCTCTTCCAACAAACCCAATAGGTATGATGTTGAGCTGATGAACTCATAGCTGGGGGTTGGGTGTTTTTTTAAGTTCCTAAGAAAACATGGCTTAGATAATTACCTTCTGTTGTTAGTCCACCCCTCACTTCCACTTTCCAGTGAATTTTGGTAGTTGACTTTGACAGAAGGATGACAGAGATTTTAAGGACATGAACAACCTCCAACCGTGCCACAACATGTTCAGTAGAAGAAGTATAACTCTTGTTGTGCTCCATGGTGGGAGGAATGTGGTATGTTTCATAAGGAAAGCCAAAAGCATACTACCTTTTTAAAATTATTATTACATAAGTCTAAGTGTTAATATGTGTAATCTCTTTGTTCTTACTTCTTATTACTGCTTATGTACCATGGGGGAAAATAGCACCAGTAACCTAATCACAAAAAAGTTGGGTTCCGATTGCATTGGGGTTATGCCATAGTGAGCTGGTCTTTTCTCTCTGCAGGTCTCTAGGATCTAGTAAGATGGAAATTTCGATTGAAGTCTTCCTAAGGGGAAAAGCATTTTCTCCTGTGTAGGCTCTCAAATGCTTAATGAAAGGCAGCCTTCAGTCAAAGTCAGATAAGAACCAAATGCAGGAAGTGCAAGCATAAAGAAAACCATTGGTGGTTGGATATCTCAGTAGTTCACTGTCGAAGTCTGTATCAGTGTTCTCTGGGGTCTGTTCTGGTTTTAGTATACATTACCTTGCCAGCATTGTTCAGCCACCATCAGTGGTGATCTGGATTAGACAAATACCTTAGAAGAGGTTTTATGTGTACTTGATCCAGCCTTAGTGCAAAAGGATGTACTGAGATGACCTCTAAAAGTCTACTATAAACATAAGCTTTAGCACTCTATCTGTAACTGAGCAGAAGCAGTAGGGTTTATTTGTTTATTTCTCTCTCTAACAGGCCTGCTATTTTCTCATTTCTAGATTTTTCTTACAGAGTTGCCGCTTGCCTGCCAATTGATGATGCGTTGCGTATACAGTTGCTTAAAATAGGCAGTGCTGTTCAGCGACTCCGGTGCGAATTAGATATTATGAATAAAGTTGAGTATTTTTTCTTGTCATTAAATTGTTCTCACAAAAAAAAAGAATAGGAGTGGCTGTTATAATTTATAACAAGAATGTATGAAATTTCGAAATGATAGTTCTAGGTAATGAATTTGGGTGTTCTTTTATTTCTTCCTTCCCCTTTAAAAGTTTGCTGTGGAAAGAAAATGCTGTCTCTCAATCCTAGACTTTGTGTTTGGCAGCAAGCTAGAAGCATAAAATAATATTTGTTTTTTGTTAGAAACCCTATTTCAACACCTCATTACACTTTTTTAGCCAAGAGATGGTGCTAGAAGTCCAGAGTTTCTCTTAACCATCTTATGAACATCATAACCTCGTATTGTTCATAACCTAATGAACATCGTAACAGCACAATACACTTGCGATCAAGTAGCATTGTGCCATCAAAATTTGTGGATTTTGTAACAAAAGATAAATCTTTCTAGTATTGGGCTACTGAGTATGTGTAAATCTATGTGTTGGACTGAATGGATTTTTGCAAGACATTTATCATCTTATTAGGCAATACCTTTTTAAGATGTTCGAAAACTTGTCTTCCCTTCCCTTCTCAATACCTACTGTAAGTGATATTATATATTATAAGTGATAATGCAACTAAGTATCAGTCAACCTCATGTTGAATCCGACTGTTCTGGGAGCAGCATTTACAACAGCCTCCTGCAGCAGTTCAGGTGGTTGTTCTCTTTCCAAAGAAAAAACACTGAAGAGATCCATTGGTGTAAAAACAACTTCTAACTGTAAAGTTGTTTATGTGTTTAGTAGTGGTAACAGGAATATTTACTATTCGGTTCCTGAAAGGAGAGACAAATTAGGAGTTTGTTAATACATTCACCTTGCAAAGAATAGCTATATACATCTTGATTTACCCTCAGCTTGCTGGTTGTAAGCTTGCTGGGATAAAAATAGTGTCTTAAAAAAACATAAGTGTAGCACTGTTGTGTTTGTCTGCTTGATATGAGCAGTGGAAATTTTGCCTCTTTACCTGTTTCTGGGGCAGAGAGAACCAGAGTAATATTTTAATACTGTGCCTCTTCCCAGAGTTCATGCAGCAAAATTCTAAAAGGGAATATGCAGAGAAAAGGAAACAAAACATTTCTCCAGATTCTGAGTCAAAATGGACAGGATCTTGCATGAGGCTCTGTGATCACATTAAGCTTTATTGTATTTCTTGAGTCAGAAACTCTGAAAATATTGTGATACTCAGATAGTTCTAAGAGCTGTTCATGTTCAGTACGTTGCATATTTTCTGCAAATCCCAAAGAGACAAGAGGACTTAGGTTACCTTCATAAGATAAAGTTAAGTTTTTAGCCTATGCCAAAAAGGTGTTTTCTTCATCAACGTGTGACATTTTATGCTGTAATCGTAGAGTCATAGAATAGTTAGGGTTGGGAAGGACCTTAAGATCATATATTAGCATCAGAATGGTAAGTGCATTCTGGTTTTTTATCATTTTTAATAATAGTAATTTTGTCCAAATCCACTTGTTTTAAGCCAAGGTTCTTTAATGAGAAGGGATGCTCTGACAACAAAGGTTATGTTTTGCTTTACTTGAGAAGGTTGCACTTAACACGTTTCATACACGTTTCATTGTCCAGAAGGTAATTTACAGTGATATAACTGATAGTGAGACCTAATCAATTTCCTTTTGTCTCTTATATCAGTGAATTGTATTATACCTTTAATAGCTTTTTATGTTATTAAAGACAGTTAACTGCGTATTTTTAAAGGAATGTACATCACATAAAGGTGTAATTGAATTCTGCTTGACAGTGCTAATTGTAATAATTAGATAGGATTGGAAACAGGGATGAGATGAAGTAGCTGACTAAATTGTATACTGAGGGATATATGAGCATTAGATTATAATCTGCGAGTAAGGGTAATTGAAAAGAGTGAGTGATAGTAGGTGTTAAAGGTCCCTGGTAGGACAGAAAGGCCAAGTGAGCTTTTAAGAAGAGAACTGGCGCATAATAAATCCGATCTGTATAGTATAGCAGTTTTCCCTATCAGTCTCCAAGATGAGTAGACTGTGTTGAAAGTGCCTGGCAGAACCAGGGTCAGCTGCAAAAAAGCAGCCGGAGGAAGTTGAAATGCAGCAACAAGCCCAAAGCATCTTTATAGAGGAAAGGAAAGAAAAGAGACTGACATAAGCCGGTGTAGTATCAGATGAGGCTTGAAGGAGTTGGAACTCCAGGATGCTCAGAAGCACAAGCTGCGATTTGTGGCTTTAGAAGGGTGTATGCTCACACAGGGACTTATCCAAGTGAAGATCCTGGTTCCAAAATATAGTGGTTTATTTCTGGGGTAATTTCACATGTATTACCAGTGAAAAGGGGTAGGAGTAATACACCTCTTGAAAATGAATAGTTATGTTCTACTGAGCTCATTTTAGTGCTTATTTTCTGGGCGATGTCAGTGATGAATTGTTTTGTTCTACTATCTAGAAATTGTAGAAGATAGATTAATCAGTTATAGTCTTTAAGAGAAAGATCAATACGTCTCATATTTTTCATGAGGAAATTAAAACCATTGATCTACAGTACTCTCAAATTTTAGAAAGACTGATTTAATTTGTACTCATCTACCTTTTCTGGGTGGTATTTTAGAAGAGCAAAGGGTTTTTTTCTGAATTAGCTTTTCGAGATCTTAGAAGGTTGGCTCATTTATTGTCTTTGTGCAGTCAGATCCTCTTCTGTGTGTGGATTTTTTGAGGGACAGGGTAGTATATAGAAATTGGTTTGTCATTTAGACAACAATGTTTACCATAAGTAAGTAAATGCATAGAAAAAAAAAAAGTATCCTTTGATAGAGAAAACGTAAGTGACTGCTGTCCAGATGAAGAATTGATAACAAAGTCTGTTCTGAGGAAGGGGAGAGCCATTTTCATTATTTGCTGCTGTCCTGACAAGCCTCTGCAGATGAATGAAATTGCCCTCTTTGCTTTTCTTTTCAAGTGTACATCTCTTTGTTGTAAGCAATGCCAAGATACAGAAATAACTACCAAGAATGAAATATTCAGGTGAGTGTATTGCTCTCAATGTTTGGAAACTTCTTGATCAGAAACATTGGCACAGGAGAACAGTTCAGGTTGTGCCTTATAACTACTGTGTTTTCCACAGCTCTATTAAAATGTCAGTAAATATTTATAGAGCATTTTCTTTATGAAACAAAACAGGTTACTTTGGTGTTTTTTAATACAAAGGTTGTAAATCTGAGCACCACCATGTATATTGTAACAGAAGTTAGTGTGGAAGCAAGGCCATGTTATGCCACTTACTCCAGCACTTCGCCACTGAAGAACTACGTACTCTGTGCCAAGTTTTGAAATACAAATGTTTTACAGAGGATTTTTTTCCTATTATTTCTGAATAAAGTTCATGACATCCCAAATTTTATTTCTCAGCACTTCATCCTGACTTCTGTGTGTCAGCAGGCCTCAACAGCAGATTAAAATGCACTAATCGGGTGGTATAGATAGCTAGGCTCCCAGGGCGTTGTTATCTAAGGAAATTGCCTATTTATGTGATAACGTACACTGTGATACCATTCTTTATTTTAAGAATATAGGGTTTAATCCTAGTAACTCTCTAGGCAGTATGTACCCATTATATACTTGACCTATACAGTATCTTTCATGTTCAGTGATAATAAGACTGTATACATTTTCCAAATAATTGGTGCTTCTGGCAGTCTTGACACTGTTTTAATCTTGAGTAAGTAACATCTGTCTGTCATCTGTGATAATGAAGGTTAAAAGATGTCTTGATTTACAAAGCAAGACTCCCCACAGTTTTATCAGTGTGGTAAGAAGCTGATGTGGTAATTAAAAGCCATCTCATATCTTCTAATCAAGTAATGGATTCCAGAAACCACAACTCCTGCTATGTCAATGCCATATACTTTAACAGAAGAATGTTGAGAACGAGTGAACATTTCTGCTTAGTTTCAAAGTTAGATTTAAAAGTAGCAACATAAATATTAGTTGGTTTTATTGGAAATTGCAATTCAAAAGCAGCAAGAAAAATAATTTGAGTCTATCGTGTACTTTTTTTATACCAAGCAGTAGGTTTGTGAGGGAAAGATTAGTAACTGCCTTAAACGAGGTGCTTTCCATAGCATCCCCTAAGTGACTTGTCCTCTTTAACATACAGCTGGGTGAGGTTCGTCTGAGAACAAGGAAGTTTTAATCCTTACTCCCAGCAATACCCTTTTAAGTATCTTTCTGAAGTAGGGACTTAAAAAGTAGAGACTTCAGGTAAACAGGAAAAAAACCTTTAGGTAACAGGAATAATTTATTGTCAGGAATATATGACTGGACACTGAAATTTGTGCAATATTAAGAAAATTTGGCCAATTGTATTTTACATTAGTATCTATTTTCTTTCAATTTTTAATAATATAATAAAAGGTACTCTCTTCCTACAGCCTAAAATGGTTCTTTTGCTGTGGAATATAGTTTTGACCATGGTTGGCAGTTCTTCCTCTGTTTCAATTTGACAGCCTTTGGTTTTTGTTTCTTCCTTGACTTCTGACAAAATTAATTGTCTGTTGTAGTTTATCCTTATGTGGACCCATGGCAGCATATGTGAATCCTCATGGGTACATCCATGAAACCCTCACTGTATATAAAGCCTGCAACTTGAATCTCAACGGACGACCATCGACAGAGCACAGCTGGTTTCCTGGGTAATAACAGTTAAAAGAAATTTTATAAGTAAATGTCAGAAATTTGGTTGTAAATGTATTCCTGCAGTGGTGGAATAGTAAATACATAGATTTTGAAACATAGATCATCATTTCACTCATGACATACAGGAAAGTAGATTTAGACTTCTTCAAAATACAGAATAAACTGGAAAATTCAGATAGAATGTTTTCAGAAGTTTTCTTTAATCTTTTTAAAACAGGGAAATCTTAAATGCTGATTTTTTGGGAGTTTCTTCGTGTATAGTTCTGTGTAAACTACAACCAAAATTTCTGTTGTTTTCATGCAGCTTTCTTTGATCGTTAGGTAAATAAAGTACAAATTAAAAATGGAATATGTAAATGCAGTTATTCTACTGAAATGCCTGGTTTAGATCTAGAAACTGAATTAATGTTACATGAGTTTAATTTACTGACATGTATATTGATCTGATTACCTTTGATATTTATTTAATTAGCCTGGCTGCCTGAAACAATAGGAGAATTAACTGTCAGGATGTAAAAGCTTGCCTAATAATGACAGGTCTTGCATCAGAATGTCTCCCCTCACTTGTAGCTTAAATTTGATCGTGGCTAGATGAGCATTCTTCGTGTGCTCAATCAAAGGTTTGAATATTTAACTCTTAAAAATACATGAAATGTCCAACTCTGAACTTCATTTCACAAAAAAATACTCTTTAAATATATTTTCACCAAATAATTTTTCTGTGTGGTCATTTGTGTGTCAGAGTGTCAAAAATAATTCTGTCCCTTTGGCTATCATGTCCTCTTCTAAAGCAGCAGAGAAGAGTATGTTGCTGTATCTGTAGCTAGTCCAAGGTTCTTGTCTGATGCTTGCACACAGTTACTCTTCCATTGTGTTGATCATGGTTTGTGTTTTGTTTTTTTTCTGGATTAGCATAGAATCATAGAGTAGTTAGGGTTGGAAAGGACATTAAGATCATCTAGTTCCAGCTCCTCTGCCATTAAGTAATGACTTGGAGAGTGTATGGCATACCTGTCACAAGACATGCACTCTTTAAGGCTCTCTGAAGAAAACCTGTGTCTTACGATGTCTGGAGTTTTTTTTCTCATCCTTATGTGTTTTCCAGTTCTTTTCTTTCTTGAGTCCCAAAGTTTCTTTGAAAAGCCAGCTAGACACCAGTGTTACCTTCTTACCTGATGGGTGAACTGTGTTCCAGTGCTTTTGAAATACCTTTTCCTTACATGCTACACATCAGCCTTTTGTTTTGTTTTTGATAGGTATGCCTGGACTATAGCCCAATGCAGGATCTGTGGGAGCCATATGGGTTGGAAGTTCACAGCTACCAAAAAGGATATGTCACCTCAGAAATTCTGGGGATTGACACGGTCTGCTCTCCTGCCTCGGATTCCAGAAGCAGATGAAGACTCAGGCCATGATAGATCACCATTACTCTGCCTGTAATCCAGGAGTTTGCTTCGGAGATGAACAGGCAGCAGTCTGTCTCTTAAATGTGTCTGCTCAGTTCTGCTTCTGATGCTTACTTAAACTCAAAACAACCCAGGAACACACACCCACACACAGAAGAACAACCAACCAAGCAGGCTCACTATATTTGGGTTTGGTGTGCATCGACATTACTGTTGTTCCAGACACACTGAGAACTGAAGGCTGAATCCTAAAATGTCAGATGAGAAGAGGAGGTGGCACAGGACACCAAGAAATCTACCTGATCTGTCTGGACAGAACTTTATCCTTCCTTGTGGCACTTCAGAAAATGTTTACTGCTATCAGTTTGCAGTGAAAGAAGGTGTGGGGGAACAAAAATGACAAATAGAGGATAATTTATGCAATATATATATGAAGGTAGACACCAGTTACTTGCTGTGGAGTGTTTTCCATAATAATACTTTAAAGTGGTTTTGCTGAGAATCGCTGTTTCTAACCGTGTGGAGTACTTCAAATTTTATGCTCGTGCTGTTTCTCAGATAGTTGCTGAATAAGTACTGGAGAGAGTACAGGACTGAAGTATCTATCTCTTCTGGCTGATACAGTGTGGGAACATTAGTGGCAGTGCTGAAATGGGCAAAAGCAAGAGTTTCTGCTGCCTGCAGTGCGGGATGCCCTTCGGAAGGAAGTGGTGTGAAGTATTTGGTCCATACAAGTTGTCTGATCTATTTAGTCTATTTGACTTTAGAAGTCTTTAAAATTTTATACGGGATACACAGGTCAGACCCAGAGCATAAACTACGTTGTCATTTACTGTTCAGTGTGCTTACATTTACTTTTCAAAATGATCTCTCTGAAGAATATCTTCCCGACAAGCATGTCCAAGGTTCTGTGTAGTACTCGCTGAAATACATGACAAGGAGAAGGCAACATTTAATTTTTCATTTCACACTTTCATATCATAAAGCAAGATTTAACATTATCACCCTTACACAGAGCAAATGTTTTTAAATAAAACAGAAGTTAAAGGCAGTTTTGTGAGAGGGTGTGTGTTTTGTGTTGAGTTTTTTTGGGTTGGTGTTCTTTTGGTCTGAAGTGCTGTCTATGCTACAGAAATCAGGTGCCAAAATGGGGCAGCTATTGCCATTGATTTATTGGGGATTTTTTTCTCCTCACAGTACACTTTTGTGATGGAAACTGGAGATCTCTTCAGCATGTTTGTGTACATATACACTTGGTTTTCTTTTGAAGCTTTATCGTTCACTGTTTCTTCTCACTAAATCTTGGAGAACTTAAGTATGACAAGGAGCTACTTAAGATGTAAGACTGCAGCCACCAGTTCACTCAGTCACGCCCCTGCACCACATGTAGGTAGTAGCATGGACAGATTACTTCACAGAGAGGCCAGGTCAGAGCTCTGCGAGGCAAGGAGCGGATTTCAGTGGCAGTGGGTACCTGCTGCAGTGCAGCTGAAAAGATTCCCTGTGCAAGAAGCCGAGGGATGCTGAGAGGCTGTTGGGGTTGTTTATCATGCTGGGTGTGTAGAGACTAACGATTGTGTAACTCTGGTTTAGTTCTTCGAAGTGTTCTACCTCCGTGCTTCTGTGATAACTTTTGTTCTCTCCATAAATGTCTTCAGTGCCGTGTTTAATTTTGTGTGCAGTGCTCTGACTTGCCAGTGAACTGTGAAAAGCAATACTACTTTGAATATAATTCTGAACAAATAGGGGGTGAATGGTGGTTCATTTTTGTCAAGAAAACATTCTGTGGTTTGATTGTTTCTGTAACAAGCTTTCATAAGGCTGAAATGATAAGCAGTAGTGTTGAGAGTGAGACTGTGAAACCTCTGTACTTGGATAACCACTGAAATCATACTTAGCTTTCCCCTCACACCCTGCGCATGTGCATATGTTTACATGCAACGTGTGTGCCCACAGACACACAGCTGTAGACTTGGCTTATTTTTTCCCTCAAAGATACGTGATATCTGTTGTTCCCATTACCCTCAGTAGGGCTTGATGGTGGCAAAAGGTTTGAGGGTGTTTAAAATCCCTTCTGCTGCCATTTGATGGAAGCATTCACTAAGGGTATAGTGAGTAAGGGTTTCAGAATGATTTTCAGAGCTCTTCAGGTTTTTGGTTGAATCTTTTGGATTGTCTCTACTACAAGTAGCATTATGTTGGCAATGTTTGAATACAAAATAGGTGTATTTTTGGTATTGTGTGTATATGGACAAATGCAAACTAATATAATCAAGTGAGATAAGTCAGGAATAAATTTAGCACTAATTTAATTGTATTGATGATGCTGTTCGTCTGCCTAACCTGTGTAATGTTTGCCAGTTCAAAGTCTGTGACACTTCCCAGGTTGAAAACAAGTGTGATGCAGGTGGCTGCGAAGCTGATGAGTTCACCACAGTGAAGCTGGCTGTTACAGTGCTACATGTGCAGGGATGCTCAAAGGTGACTAGCAGGATGTGGAGTTATGGATGATTCTATACAGTGGTTCTTAGGTTCTGCACTTATTTTTCTCCTTTTTGGAGAAAAAAATACTAGATTGAGATTGTGGAAAATTGTCACTGACAAATATGGTCATCATATGCTTTGGAGAGCTAAATACAAAGGAAATGACATTTTATAAGTTACTGTATTTACTGCATTTATTGGTTGGCTTGTAGCTTTATGCATTAATCCAGTTGACTCGCTGGCTGCTGCCAGAAGGGATAATTTTTTCTCCCATTATGATCTTCCTCTTTCTGCCATGAGCTCTATGAGGATTCCATGAGGAATTGGGCAGTTTCAGGGTTCTTGTCCTGGCTGTGCAGCCATGTCCATGTTGGGTCTCACAGAGGGAGGAGGCATATGTATAGAACAGCTCATTTTCAAGCCATCATTGCAGTAGCAGAAAGATGTCATACAATCAGCCTGTAATGTTGCAAGTGTTCCTATCTTTTAGATTAGTTTTGGTGAATAGGTAGAGCCACATAGGACACTTGCACACTGGGTCTAAGGTCTGTTTGGTTTTTGATAATACTATTTTTGTATGTGCTGCAGTTCATTTCGTTCCTTTCATTGTTTTGTCACCTTTGTTTAATTGCTCTGTAAATGCTGTAGAAGGGGTAGCACGTTCTCCACTTTAACTCTTCCTCTGTCTGCCTTTTTAGACAACTTTTCAGATGAATTGTGTTGCAAAGAATAAAATTCAGTTTGTTTCAGAAATGATGACTTTTTGCTGGTTGATGGAATGGGAAATAAACGGCTTGGGTTTACTGTGTGTTTTAAACGGATTAGCTTCAAAAAGTAAAGTGTAAGCTAGAAGAGTTCCAGCTTCAAAGAATGTGCTCAGTGTAAGAGATGACATGGAGAGAGCATAGGTTGTCGTTCCAGTGAATAATCAAAACGAGAAATTACATCCTTCATCTCAAGCTCTTTTCTCCATCTCATCTGTGTGCTTACTTGCTGTAATCCACCTGAGTAATTCTTAGGTTCAGTCCCACACTGATTCCTTCTGCCTCATGATTTGACGATTCGATTATTCGATGATTTAATGATTTGACTGTTCTGTAGGATTTATTGAAGCTTATAAGATCACCTGCCTGAAAGCCCTGGTAGTGCACTGGGTATCTGAAAACTTGTCCCTGACTGCTACTGATTCCACAAATTACAAATGCTCTGAAATGGAAGCATGACCTGAGTGCTCTCCTGGAAAGGGCAAACAGAACTTTCAGAGTACTTGGAGGACAAACTTCATTGGAGCGTCATGGCCCCTGTCTCCTTGTGGCCACAGTTTGAAGCTGATACTCTGCATGCAGTTTTTTTCCCCACTCACCAAGATTTTCCCCTCGCCCCCAGTTGTGTGTGATGAGGAACAGAAGGGTGGTGTTGCGTCAAAAACTGCTTAAATCCTAATCCC
>JAOEHY010017188.1:9050-19763 GCA_025447955.1 Psilopsiagon aurifrons
GAGCACCTCCTGTGTGAAGATAGGATGAGAAAGTTGGTGCTGTTCAGCCTGGAGAAGAGAAGGCTGCGTGGAGACCTTTTAGCAGACTTCCAATATTTGAAGGGGGCCTATAGGGATGCTGGGGAGAGACTCTTCATTAGGGATGATAGTGAGAGGACAAGGGGAAACGGGCTCAAACTTAAAGAGGGCAAGTTTAGATTGGATATGAGGAAGAAATTCTTTACTGTGAAGATGTTGAGGCACTGGAATGGGTTGCCCAGGGAAGTTGTGAATGCTCCATCACTGGAGGTGCTCAAGGGTGGGTTGGACATAGCCTTGGGTGGCACGGTTTAGTGGGAGGTGTTCCTGCTCATGGCAGGGAGGGTTGGAGCTAGATGATCTTCCAGTCCTTTCCAACCCTAACTATTCTATGATTCTATGATTCTATGAAATTGCCACTGATTATGATAAATGTAATTGTTGAGGAAATTATCACCAAAATGAGAAATGCAATTGTTAAGTGTACTGAAGGTCAACAGAGAGACTGAGGGTGCTCTGTAAAGAACCAGGGCAAACAGCAGTGTAATTGGTAGAATCTTTCTTGCATCTTTCATCAGTTAGCTTCGTCTTGGTGGTTGGCGATAATCCAGCCTTCCAGCCAAAAATCAGATAATCCATGCTTATTAACTGTAACTGTACTGACATTATGAGAAGTTAATTATGTATTGCAGTGTCCAGGAGTATTGCCAGTTTCCTAGCTCCAACTCTCCATCCTGAAATGCAGTTCAGCTATGTTTTCACTGAATAAAACCTTCATAAACAATGGGCTCTTATTACCACATGCTCTGGTTTTCTTAGAAAAGAATAAAAGACATCCACACCACATGCTGTGACATATATATGGTCTGAGAACCAGGCCTTGTGCTCCAGGAAATTTTGTGGCATGCCTGCAACGTAGAAGTGTTGTTGCAGAGAAGCCAGTCTTCTGCATCTGACTCTTGCTAAGACAGTGACTTTGATGGATTTCTTAAAGAGGAGTGGAGATTAGATTAAGGAGTTTAGAGTTTAGTTAATGAAAAATCAGCTTTTCTTTCCTCTGTTGAGCCAAGTTCAGTCCTGCAGTCTTCTCCCTCCCTACTTCATTACTGTATCTAACAAGATATTTATTCCTGGTGCTCAATACCTATAGGAGGAACAGTTTGCTTCTAATTTGTAAACTTGATTGGACTACAGTCCTGAAACCTGAAGTCCACATTATTTTTTTATGTTGTATGACATAAAAAAATCCAGGCATCCAAAAAACTGTGAGACAAGAAAAGTAAATGCATATTTTTACTGATTAAAAAAAAGTCAGATCCAAAGTTAAACAGTGGATCTTTTGCACTGTTATGTGTTTCCTCTGTGCTGCTTTTAATTTTCATCCTTTTAAATGCTCACGCTTTTTATGTCTTTGAAAAGCATGAGAAAATGTCAGATCCCATTTCAAAATATAATAGTGAAAAAAATTCTTGGAATAACCATGCAACTCAATTTCATTCAAAAAAAAATTAGAACAAATATATCTACCCTGTTTCTCTGTTTTACAAAAAGTCTTGAGGAAAAGTAAGGAAAAAGTTTGTGGTTTTTTTTTTTTTTAAATCCTACTGAGCAAAATGTTATGTTCCTTGCTTGTTTTCTGACCACCACACCTCACCAAACTAAAGCCAAATACAAGATTTAAGTAATGCTGTGATGTTAGGTTTTCTTCATAGGCAAACAGGCCCCATCCATATGGCCTCTATTTAAATATACAAATGGCCTCTGTTGTTGTAAAAGGAATACATTACTCCTCCACACCATTTTCATGATCTCTCAAAAGCTTTTGCCTTCAAATTAAGTTCTTATATTTCTAATTCTTCCATTTTATATGGCATTCAAGTTAGTTGTACATTTCACAGCACATTCACTCTGACACATTCTCGGAAATAATTTTTGTTTGCTTATTTACTCATACGTCCATATTGCCTACATTTTAGTTAGAGGTTTCTGTGAGATACTATGTAATATCTTTTTGTCTTGAAACTAAGAATAAATATATGAAGCTATATAAATATATACCTATATATATATATTTGTGGCAACTTCAACTCTTTGACCTGAGTTCTCTGAATTTTTCAAATTAGTCTTTAACTCTTAGTAATATTTTCAGGTATTTCAAATATACTACTTGCTATATAAGCAAATGATGAGGCAAATTATTATGGGGTGAAAAATAAAGTGTCAGCTTTACAAGAGTGTTTTATTGATAGGTGTTTACTTTTTCTTGCAATGAGTGTTACAAGAGTGTTTTATTGATAGGTGTTTACTTTTTCTTGCAATGATAAGCAGTGCTTGGGTAATTCTGTGATGCCTTCAAGGCTTACAGCCTGAAATTCACATTGCATGTATATGTTCTGATATATATTTTACATACATTGTGAAAATTATGTTGTCTGTTTTAGAGAAGTCTGTTAACATGGTAGGTATATATTATATTATATCTCTTATTTTTTAAGAGGTGTTATTTCTAGACAACAGTGATATATTGAGTCTTTGCTGGCATCGTAAGTTTTCTGAGGAGCTAATCTAGCTGTAATACGTGGTTGTGTGAGCCCTAGTTAGAGTGGAGTTGGTAAAATATAAGGGTGGACTTCTATGCTCAGAACCTCCCAGATTCTCATGCTGTCATGACCTCCAGCCACTCATGCACCACTGCTGTTCTTGGCAACTTGCTCACACAAGCAGCATCCATATTCTTCAGGTGTAACTTTTTTCTCATGACTCATTGACCTTGGGGCCTTCATTCATTATGAGTATCTATAGGAACTTGATAGGCTGTTACCCTTACACAGCGTTTGGCCTAGAAGATTTCTGAGTACTGTTGAGCAGTACAATGTGTTCAGTACCGAATATTAATTTGCCTTTCAAAACAGAAATTAAATAATGATGATAGGATTAATGTAATCATATTTAAGATGTTGATTATATAAGATGAACTTAAGGCTATCTATATTCTAAAAGTTTTGTGCTTTCTTAAGCAATACTGAACACTCCTGCTTACCTCCAAAGAAAGGGAAGAAATTATCTTGCCATTTGGAAGAAGTAAGACTCAGTAGCATACTGCATTAAGCAAATCATTGAAGAAGAAAATAATTTATTAGCGTTCCAACACTAGTTTTTCATACAGGTCATCTAGTTTCTGATCTCTAATGCTCATTTTGTTAATGATAGGGAATAGATGCTCTATAAGGTTATCAGTGTTCACAGAAAAATGAGGTTTAGTCGTTTCAGGAAAATGAAGAGGATGGAGAACATAGATGCTTGAAAGAATTTTCCCAGAATATGAAAGGGATATATCCTCATTGTCCTGATCCTGCCTTCAGTTCCTTTGAGAAGCAAAAACTATTTACATGCTGATGCCTGAGGAATTTAGTCCATCATGTACAGTGAAAGTTTTCCATTACTTTTCATTGTGAACAGGAATGTGTAAGAGGAAGTGCTGTGAGAAGTGGGGTGTGAGGATGGAGTAAAAGAGAGTAAGGAGACCTGCAGTACAGGGATACAGAGCATAAAGCCATTTGGCATAAATCTGCCAGATCCGGTGCAATTATGAATAGTGACACCAATGGAGAGTTTCTGCTCTGATTTTTCAGGCTGTAATGATGGAAATCAAAGTGCTTGAAAAATTCCAGCTATTGCATATTTTTGTAGTTTTAATTTCCTTTTCTTCTTAAGTTGTCTTTACTATTAAACTTATTTTCTTTATTTTAATCGCAGTTCTGTCAATGCTGAGGAGTTGTCCAAGAAGCTTTAAGATACTATTTTCACAGATATTTTGTATCTGTGTCAGCCATCCTAATATATGGTTAACAGGTGTCCATTACGGGCCTGAGATATTCAACTTTAAACACCTGTTTATTACTTTCTAATAGAACACAAATCAACCTTTATTTTTATTCAAATACTTCTTCTGGCCTGTCATTTAAATACTTAAAAAAAAACCAGATTACATTGCTCCAGGTTATTAATACGGGAAGAGCTCATCAAATGGAGACAGAAATATTCAGTATAAAAATAGTTCTGCTCCTTTAATCTATAATCATACTCTGGCTTCTAGCATGTTGAAAAGTGTTAAACTAATAGAACACAAGGTTAACGCAAGTTCCTTAAGTAACTGTTTCAATGATTTGTTAACATTCAATGACTGCCAAGTGGGAATACTGAAAATGATCAGACTTTGTGTCTCAGGCCTAATAAAGCTTCAAAGGCTGACCACATTGTTTAAGTGATGAGGTGTTTAGGCTTTAAAGCTTACTCACAGCCTTTACTTGTCAATCTCTGTATTACGTTTTTAATGGAGCGTTCTGTAAAAAAGGACTGTGAGGAAGCTACGTCTAAACCTATGTATAAAAAAAAGATGGATGTAACAGACATAAGGAAGAGATCAAAATATAAGAGGTTTAATCAGAAGTATATGTACTACAGAGCTATTTCTTTATGAAGTATGGAGATTGATGATCAATACCAAAGAAAGTAAGATTATAGGAACATTTGTAAATAAAACATTGTTTTCTAAGTCCTAAGATGTAGCATATCAATTAATACATTTAATGATTGCTACTCTGGCAGCTTGTAACATAAAACAAGCTCATCAGAAGCTTTGGCAGATAACCTCCAGCTCTTTGAATAGATTTTTGAATAACATGTATAATTTATACTGCATGTACAACTCAGTCAGTGAAACACAAACTGTACGACTCTATAGCAACTGCTTGCTAAGTTGGTAGGGTTTTTTTCACTGCCAATTTGGCAAATTACGAAATTGCACTAAATGTTTGTTCCATGTCGTAGTTGTTTAATTACTTCTCGTGGAGGATTTTGTATGAAGGGGAACTTCAAAGGGATTTGAAAAAAACCAGACGGCTTCCTAAATTCATAAATATGATGCTTCCATTTTTTTTCTCTATTATTGTCCATGCCATTCCATGCATAGTTGGGTTTAAATGTAATTTACCAAGTAATCATTACTGTGCCAAAAGTGTGAGGATCCCATACCCAAGATAATTTTAGACTGTGGCTCCTTTATTCTTAATTATAACAAAGGAAGCAAATAACTCAGGCCATGTTAAAAAATCTCATCAGGTTTCATTCTCTTCACTCAGTGTTTCAACCACTTTAACTGCTGAAAAAGCAGAGTGAAATAGTCAATACTGGTCTGCAAGTAATTGCAGCAAGACTTCTCCTAGTACCCCAAAAAAACTTCTACAGCTTGAGTCAGTATCTGTTTTCTAAGCTACCTCGATGTCCTGGGATTTGCCCTGAAAGTACGAAAGGATTCTTGAAACCACACAACTTAATGTATAAAGTTTTCATAGAAACATTAAGACCAGTCTGAATGAAGGAAGAAGAGAAATGTCTGGCTAGGGAAGCACCAGAAGGAGGGGAGGGCAGGAAGAAGGCTGTGAGCAAGACAGGTCCCACTGGTATTTTGAATAGGAGGTCAACAAGACTCTGGCACATGTATGTGCTGCTTCTCTTGACACACAACTCTGAAAATACAAGCCTAAGAAGAGGGAAAACCTAAAACAAGGAATAGCATAAGCAAATATTAGAGAGATTTGAGCCATTAAAAGGTGATGGAAGGAAGACAGACAACAGGTAAGAGCCAAAATTCACTTTGGTAAGTAGACAAATGACAATGAGTAAATCTAATGACTCCTTGACAAGGACAGTTGAGAATACGAACAACACATTCATGGTCAGCTCATACCAGGATACAAAAGGTAGACCTAAGACCTGCATGGGGTTGCATACCTTAGCAAGACCCAGAAAACATCAGACACAAGGAAACCTGGGCAGACTTCCTGGGTGTCAAAGGTCTTGGTGTATGCATCATGGGCAGATGTCTTCTTTGTGCTTGTGAGAATATGAGTATGACAGTGTAATTTTCTGCATTAAATCAATTTTGTTTCAGTGTTGTTATAAAATAAAATTACCTTCACCTTCCATCAGGTATCACTGAGGTGTTGCTATGGTAATAATGTTAGTCCTGCCATAAGCTTATGGCATTTTAATCTCTCTCTCTTACTGTCTAGCATCTTTCATAGAGATGAAAGTAAAAGAAATTCTGCATATTACTCCATTGCCAGTTTCTGAAGTGAAAGAGGTGCTTATAGAACACAAATCCCAGCAAAGTCTGTAAATGGCATAATATCTATGTAGACATCTACCATATTTGCTAGGCCATGGAAGAACATGTAGCTGAATTTTGAGAGTGAGAAAAAGATAAATGCAAATAACAAGGAACAAGCTGTGGGACTCAGCTCTGCCATTTTTTTGTGATGCTTCAGAAAACCTGCCACGATTTCAAGTTTTACCTTCTGTTCAAAATGGCTGACCAGACAGGGACTGGTTTGGCAGCAGAGATCATGTATTATGGGGCTAAGGAGTCCTCCTGGGACAATGCCTTATTTGGAGATTCATCAAGAACAATCAACCACACCTCCATGCCAGCCACAAATGCCCCTTGCAATCACTCCTAGCAAAGGTGATTGGCATGAAATGGCTCGTGTAGAATGACTCTGTGAAATTGCAACTATAACAGAGTGTCACTGAAGAACCTGTGTGTGCACCCATCACCGACAGCTGAGGACCATCAATAAAGCTACGGGACACCACAGGATCCAGGGTGGTGACTCTTTCGGCTTTATAACCTCTTTTTCCCTACCCGTCTATGTCTTTTCTCTCTTCTTATGTTGGATAATTACCCTCAGGATTGCAACTAATAAAATGATCCAGGTTTAGGTTACTGATACCATGACTCAACTGTGCTTTGTCTGAACTCAGGGATCTCAAATCTATTTCTTTTTTTAGGTGGGCTCCACTTGTGGCTGACTGCATTGTGTTAACTGGGTTGCTGTCAAGGGCCAAGGGCTGGGCAACCATTGAAGCCTTGGGGTGGCAAAAACTAAGTTGGAACCTGACAAGTGTCTACTGCATTTTTCCTTTTTTTTTCTTCCCTCCCAAGTCACCCAGGAAAGAAAAATCATGTTTGATGCTTCTGTAAATATCTTTGTGCAAAATTCCTGGGTGCCCTTTGTGAATGTGTGTCCTTTCAAATTTGAAATAACCTCTCGTATCAGCTCTATCTTCAGTTCATATCTTATCTTTTTGCTGTCTGCCTCCATCCTTCCCTGACTTTCCAGACTCCTTTCCTGACAGTCTTTCATTTCCACAGCCCTGCTAACAGATCGGTTCCTCTAGAAACACTGAGGTAAAGACGTCAGATAGAAAGAGAAGAGCAAAACTCTTTGCATGCAAAACGCAAAACAAAACTTTGAGCACATCCCATTTTGCATCATAATTGCTTATAATAGCTTATGCTCCTTCTGTAGTGAGGACTGTGTTTGCAGACCACTTCCTATATGACGGCAAATTGTACCTCATTAAACTGGCATTTCTTCATATTTCCACTAACAAGACTATGTCCTTTTAGACTGCTTTGCAGTCATCCATTCTGTCACAAGCATCCTTTAGTTTGCTGTCTCTGTCTTAGCTATTGCATACAGTACACAGAGCAGCCTGACTTCATGCATAGTGGCAGACACTTCAGCAAGAAAGTGTCAGAGACTAGTGTTCTCTTCAGTTTATTACTGAACTGCTTCCTTCTCTTTCTAACAGGTTTACTGCTCCTGTAGGGGTCCAGTCGGGAGCATGGCAAACAAATTGCATACTGCAATCAGTCTCGAAGCACTTAGCATCCTAACTCTCTGTCAGGACTGGCTCACATCTGAGGTGTAATTCTGTTTGCCATTTTGGTGGGAGTGAATAAAGATCTTTGGTGTCAGGATGGCCTAGGGACAGAGAGTCTGGAGAAAAATAAAAGATGTTATTTCTTAAGTGTCTTTTAAAAGTCATATGATTAGTTTGATTGAACACCAGGATGAAAAGAATCATTCCAAGTAGTGGTTTTGGCTTAGAGAATGTGGTTGTGGGTGAAGGAAGACCTAACCCTCAGAAGTGGTTCTGGCAAAGAAGGACATGGTGTGGGCCAGCATCTGCTTGCAGGTTCTGGACTTAGAAAACAGAAGAGGAACAAGCAAGGGAGAGGAAGGAAGTACACACTGGCTGTAGAATGTGCTATCAAGCTAGGTGTGCTAATGCAAGAAAATCTGTCTACTCAAAGTCACTATTGCACATTTTTTTTAACAAATTTAACCCAGTTGGCTCCTTTTCCCGTGTGGCTTCAGCTATTTTGATGCGGTCCAGTAAATCTGGATTAATTGTAACATTTAACCATGGCCTCCATTTCAGTCCTTTTTATTATCGTTTCTTATACTATTTACTTTAGTCAGCTTAACCACACACATTTCTTGACTAATCTGACAGCAGGAATATATATACACTCAAGAATAAGGTGTTAATGTATGCACTATAAAATAAAGATCAAGAGCCATGAGCAGTCTATTTCAGCCACTGCTTTGTCACTTCACTCGTTTTCCCTCCTTTTTATTAGGGTCAGGTTCAAGCTCTAAGCCAACTCCTAAATTGTACAAAGGGTAACTGTGGCCTTATTATTGATGGAGGTGTGATTGGATGCTGTTGATAAGAAGCATGGTCCAAAAATGGTGATAAACTTATAGTGGAGTCAGGAACCTTAAAGATTTCAAAAATATTCTACTAAGTGTTTGATATACTTAGCTCTGTAACTTATAGTTCCCACTGATCTTCAAATGCTTACTAAAAATAAAACTTGAGATGAATAAGACATAACATATCAATATGTTGTGGGAAGATTTTTTATTGTACTTCTCTGGTTTCTTGATAGGCACTTTTGTGAAGATTCTTGGTTGTGGCTGTCCACACACTGAATACCTTCCACCAGTGCTGCACTAAGTACTTTATTATCCTTCTCCGAGATGCAAATACAGTAGCATCAGCCCACTGTTGGGAGGGTGGAAGGATATTTTCATGGTCTGAACACTCACATTCTGGACTATCAGAAAGCAGATAACTTTTTTCAGCATCTCAGAAAAAGAGATACAAAGTTGTTGCTCTGTTTACTTTCATGCACTTTTTAAAGCTCATTGCTCAGGATTTCTCAGGTTGATTCTTTGCTGATTTTTTGTTCTTTCTTCCTCAAGTCTGTACTTTTGTGCATATTGCCAGAATAAAAAAAAAAATTTGTACATGGATAGTTCTTCTGAACTATCACATGAAAAGCACACAGGAATATGAAAATAGTATTCTCATCATACATAAATGCCTAAAATACATCCAATAATGATATAAAAAATACAGAAAACACTGATCTGATTTCAGTTTCTGATGTATATAATCAATACACATGCATATTTTTAACTGTCTACAGGTAGAGTATAGCATACCATTAACATGAACTCATTTAATAAAATGTGCTATGTTATATACATTTATGATATAATACACCTTTTTTACACACATGTACAACTATGTAATTCTATAACAATCTCAATAATGCTGAAAATATTCAAAGTCAAAATGACATATAAATAAAAATTGGGAAAACATTACTAAAGTACATGTTTTCATGATGTCTTTTGTACATTTGAATTTGACTTTCTAATAAAAGTTCTTTGTCCATTCTAGGATGATTACAGATGAAGCACAATTATATAGCTGCCTGTCATGTCATATTCGTTTTGCAAAATCAATTCCAGAACCTAAGTATTTTTTTTATAGAATTTGCAATAAAATAGTTCGAATTCTGCAAAGTTTAAACTCCCAATTTTAATCTCAATTTCCAGTATTAAAGTGTGGATGCTACCTTAGGAAAAGCATCACATTTCAAACTTTCACTAAAAAAAATTTCTAAATGCAAGACTGAAAGCTACATTTTAAAATATACAAAAAGCCTCAAAGACGAAACTGATAGCTTAGAATTTAAGCTAAAATAACAACTCACAGTGAAGATTTGAAACTTCGAGAGTGAAGCTCTCTTCAATAGAAAGTAGACTACAGAGGATTCAGGAACTGTGAATTTCTTCTGCAGTCAACTGCTGTTGAAAAGAATGCAATAAAAGTCATTTTTTTCATTCTAGTTAACAACATAGGTTTTGAATAGTCACATCTGGATTTCTTTCCATAAAGAATGAATCCAGAACATATTGGTTCTGGTTGAAATATTTCTCACTTGAGTTTTGCTTTAGCTCACTGAACTAATATAATATTTTGCAAGGAATCCAAACAAATATGTATCAAACATGCAGCTTGTTAGCAGAGCTGAACATCTTTCTTTCAATTACAGACTAGTTTTCATTAATATGATCTTCCTTTCATAGATGCGCATGTATATATAGACAGGAAAATATTTAATCCAGCCTTAATAAACAATTCTGAGCTGTGTTCTGGCTCTCTAAGAAACTTGCTTAATTATCTTTCTCACCACCTCAACAGAGGAGTGAAGCACAACAAAAGCTGCAGAGCACAGGTAGACCAATCAGTCAGATTTAAAATCTTACAATGTCAACCATTAGTCAACCAGTTTAAGCATGCCACATTATCCTTTTGAATGGAAAATATTGTTAGCAATTTAACCAAGACAGTATTAGATTATTTATTTTCACTTATTTACTTTAGGTCACCCATGTGTTATTTAATGATCCCTTGGGTGTAAGAGGAATTTAAGCCTACTTGTGGCTTATTTAGTTTGTTTCTAGAGTTAACAAATTTCACTTC
>JAOEHY010017188.1:27236-48042 GCA_025447955.1 Psilopsiagon aurifrons
AATACATAGCTGAGTGCTTAACTGCCCTTATAATTAATTGCAGAAAACAGTGTATGAGACTTTTAGACTGCAAAATTTTATCAATGGAAAGCAGTCTCATTCAAAGCCCAACCATTTTGTTAATCTTCACGTGATGCTTTCAGAAAATTAGTTGTTTACTTGGTATAGATATACAAGGGTAATTATCAGAAGTCACAAGTGAGAAGATGAAAGCTAACGCGTTATTAGTGGCTATAGAATCGGTCAGGACTTTCTGCTTTGCCACTTACTCGTTATTTCTATTGAAAGAAAGGGAAAGTGCTGAGCAGCATAAACTGTGTCTTTATCCAGTTATAGAAGGTCCTTATCTATGAATAAGAGGAAGAAATTTGCATGCCTATACTGCTATCTTCAATCTATCTTCTAAAACATGGAATTAAGATGCCCCATCTCTGGAAAAATTCAGGGTCAGGCTGGATAAGGCTCGAAGGTTTTGAGTAAGTTGTTCAGCAGTTGGTGCCCCTGGGTCTGGATTTGTGAGGGATCCTCATCCAGATGAGTCCTACTTAGTAACAGGATTTCTGAGTCTGGAGGTACCTTTTCCTACATCTTCCTTTGAACAATAGTGATCATGAAGCTTGACTGCTAGGTGTAAATAGTGATGGGACAAGGGGTAATGGGCTAAGACTTAAACAGGGGAAGTTTAGATTAATACAAGGAGGAAGTTCTTTGCTGTAAGGGTAGTGAGACACTGGAATGGGTTGCCCAGGGAAGCTGTGAATGCTCCTTTGCTGGCGGTGTTCAAGACCAGGTTTGACAGAGCCTTGTGTGGCATGGTTTAGTGTGAGGTGCCCCTGCCCAAGGCAGGGGGGTTGGAACTAGATGATCTTAACGTCCTTTCCAACCCTAACTCTTCTATGATTCTATTCTATGAAACATCAGAGGATGAAATCATCACCATATTTTCTTCTACAGATAAATTTTTACATCTTCAGGGACATAAATATTCTAATCCTTGTTTTCATATAATCATATAATCATAGAATTATAATTCTTTTACAATCATAGAAATATGATTCCTCCCCCCATTTCTCTCCCCTGGAGTCCAGTCTTTGGTTTGTGGGATATGAAATTGCTTTTGTTTCTTTGGATTGAAAAGTAGCAGAGGGCTTATTGCTTATAAATATGAAGCTATAAGAGTCTTTCTTTTCTGGGAGAGATAATTCACAGCTTTATTCTTTTTTTAAATTCTTAAAAAAATTAAATTTTGTATGGTAACAAAACCACACAGCTTTCATGTGTCATATACCTACCTATTAATTTATGTGAACTAAAATGGAAGATTAATTTCACCTCTTGCCTAGAAATGTTTAGAGATATTACAAATCTTAATTAATACTTTTTCCTTTTGGAAGAAAACATTTCTAAGTCTCTGATCCATTTTCTTTTACAAAATTTCCTGCACAAAATACTTGGCAAGAGCCTGTATGGTGACCTGTAATCTAGAGTCCTGAAAGTTTTAAAGCCTATTTCTGAAACTGGATGCAAAAGTCTAAAGTGAAGGAAACTAACTTGTACTGTCCATGAATTATTAGCATTGTAAATTATGCTTTTCGAGATTGTGTTGCACAGCAATCTACAGTGAATTACTGTGTGTTTATACTTCACCCCTTACTTTGTTTTCCCTGCCATCCTGTTACCATTTGCCCTGGGATTTCAGACCTCTTGTCTTACAGCTCCGCGGCATATATTTGACCTCTCATTCTTTCATTTGTCTGTTTTCTCCCCGAGTTTTTATTTCTTCTCATAAAAGCTGGGGAGACATCAGGCCACTGAGTGGAAGCCTGTTGTGGGCAGCTATCCAAGTTCCACTGTGCAGCTGTGCCTCTCCACAGGTCACATCCTGACAGAAGATGCTGCCGGCATGGCAGGCTCTAGGCAGAGGGGAATTTCCTCAGCATTACTAGAAAGGACAAGGGTCCTTCTGGAGCCAGTTCTTACCAGGGAAGGACTAGTCAACAAGGCAGATGCATAGCACCTTGCCTGGCTGGCATTAGAGCTTCAGTGTAAAATCTGCTCACGACTCTAGCTTCCAAAATTTCTTCTCCCCAGATGAAAAAAGTACAACACTTTGAGGAATATTAAGAGTCTTTAATTTCCCCCATGCATTCTCCTCTGTCTCATTGCAGGATGTTTTGACCTTTAGAAAGAATATTATGAAAATAATATGTCCAATAGCCTAAAGGACTTTTGCAATCCATATGTGTATTCATTCTGTGTTAGTTAATGAAATAATTGGAGAAAGAATGAAAGTGAAGGTTCAGGTAGTTTCTTACCTGTCTGAGACATTAGACCAGTTTCAGGAAGAATATAATCCGCAGTAAATGGCTCAAAGAAAGGTACACTACTGCACAGCCATTTGCAAGGGTCTTTTCATTATTACAGCACATTGGTTAGGTTACAGATCTAGCAGCTGTAACGTAAACAAAAAAAAATTCAAAGTAGTACACACGGGGAAAAAATCCACAAAACAGAAAAAAAACCCCCCGCAAACAAAAAACCTTAAATATTTCTTTATTTTGACACCGTTTATTTAGCTGAAATAGTCTTTAAATGGTCGGTCAAGATTAATCTAGCTTTACAACATTTCCCTCTGACCTTTGCACTGGCTGTGTTACAGCAAGACATACATAATAGCTGCTGGTGAGGTCTCCACTCTTACAAGCCCTGAGAGAACTTCCTGCCACAGATAGCCCCTTATTTAGATAAACTGTATGGCCAAGGTTTTACAGTTCTGTTCCAGAGCTGTTTCCTGATGCAGTTTTTCATCTAATATTCTCACCACCTGCTTTCAGACTACCTTTAATTCTCAAGACCAGAGACAGCCTCTTATTTTTCCCATCACAGTGACTCCTTGACTTGCCTTAAGATTAATAGGCCCTGGGCTCTTACCACGCTTTCTTTACTTCCCCCACCACATGATTCTCTTCAGTAAGACTTGCTTACTCCAGTCAATACATAGGCTTGGAGCACATGATAAAATTGATTGTCCTGACTAGTCCATTGGATGCCTGCCCTGTTATAAATTCTTACCACCTCCCTGGGCTAGGCACAGGTAAAGGCTCTCAGAACAAACCATTTGGGCTCTTTTAGTTCTTACCAGACAGTTAAGCTTTACTGCTGTCATGTGGGAGCCACTTCTCTCATGCTTTGGATGAGATGGGGAGTATCACCAACTAAATCATTTATCTGAGAAAGCAAGATAAATGTCGATGTGTCAGATGAACTGTATTTTATTGTAACTCCATCAAGTGAGCTTTTAGACATTAACACAGGTACCATGCTAGTAGTGTTTTCATGATCTCCAAAGCCTTTCTAAGACTATTTCTACATAGGTGTTATGGAAATTAAATTATTCAGTTGTCTCTAAGCAGGCCTATGCTTTCTTCCTTAATAAAATAGAGACATTGAAAACTGCAAATAGAAAGTTATCTTAAAAACAAATGTTCTATTACAGCATTCAGCAAAAGCTTGCTTACAGCTTATGGCAAGATATCCATACAAGTAAGGATTCAGAAAAAAAAAAAAAAAAGCTAAAAATGTAGTTATTACATTATGATCATTTAACAAAAAGGTTCATTAATATTTCTGCTAAATGCAAAGTTGTTTTACATAATAATGAGAAATGCAGATACAGACTGATTCATTTTTATGCAGCTAAAGGAAATAAAGATTAGAACTATGTAAGATCAGAAATCAGTGTCAAAACCTGGATCTAAAGGAAATGGGGTTTAGCATGTAGCTCTCAGTGCTTTATGAAAGTGGCAGCAGAAATTTGCATTGTGAAGAAATCTATAAGCAAATTATATGTTCCTACAGTTACCTTTATTCATGTGACAAGTTCTACTTGATTATTGAATGAGGAATCTACAATAAAAATTATGAGGCTTAATTAATCCACTTCACTGATTACAAATTGTCAAACAACTTAAGATAACAATTAAAAGGAATAATGTCAGTTGCATTTTGTTGCAACTTACTTAGTAAGTTCTAATAAATACAAAAACTAAGTATTCTTACACAAAATGTATTTTTTCAGTGTTTTGAACGCAGTAATCATTACTTTCAGGCAACAGATGAAATTTTCTAAGTAGGCTGGCAAGCAGATACTAATCATCTATCTGGCTTTACTATTAGATTACAGGCAACATGAAAAATAAAAAACACAAGGAAAAGATGTTTGACCATGTAACCTGAAGTAGTCATTGTTCTAAAGCCAGCTGAAGAAATTCTGGGTGCAGGCAATCTGGAGGCACTTTGGGACTTTTATTTTATTTCCTCCATCAATATAATATTTTTTTAATAGTTGTTTCTAACTTCATGATTGCTTACATCTCAATTAGTCAGAAGAGATGATTACATAGACATGCAGCTATGCACACAAATATTTTTTAATTCTTTTCATCGGTGAACCTTTCTCCAGAACTGAACAGGAACCAGAGATCAGGAAAGTTTGGAAAATTAGTATCTTCAGTTTTGCAGAAAACTAAGCATTTCAGTCATACTTCAAATTTCACACAACAGAGAGAAGAAAATTCTGTATTGGGGGAGGGTAATTTTGCTGAAAGTAGTGTTCAGTGCTAAAATATCAAAATGCCTTTGGGGGCACAAGCACTATTGCACCAGGGAGAAGAAAAAAAGCCAACATCTTCACTGAGCAGCTGTGGCTAAAGTAGAAAACATTAAAAATGGACTGAATTTATGAGCACATAGGTTACTGCATGAAGCTATTCACAAATTACGAATATTCTTGATATTCCAGTAGTTTCCATGCACATTTTAACCTTCCCCCCAATAAAGTTCTTCCTGGACACTTTGAAGGGGTCAAATTAAAAATACGAATAAAGGAACAAAAGACTCTGAAGTATCAGAAAAGTCTTCAGAAAAACTCCTCATGAGAGTCCTCTGCCATAGCATTAAGACAAAGGTGGAGTTTTATTCTCATATTTAGCTACTGCAGGTCTGAATGCTGGACACAGCTGAATCTTTGGCTGCACTCACAGCCCAAAGTGGGCATGCTCGATGAACTGGAGGAGGAGGTTTGTAACTCTAAGCAAAAGTCTATGGTCTAACTGAGTTGGACCAGCCTGCTGATATGTGTTACATAAGCTTAAGGCTTATTCTTATTTATATAGCATACCAGTTATCCTAATGACTAAAAGATCACCTGGAGATTATCTGGGTTCATAACTTAGGTTCTCTCAGAACATGTTACAGCTGGCAAAAGCGACATCATGTTTTTTCCAGCAGATTTTTCCCAGATCTCTTACATAAGGCTGGTACCTCCATTGACAAGTGTGTGAAGTAACACACTGCTTTAAACTAGAAGAGCTGCAAAAAAATAACTGGAACACATCTCAGAACTGCAACAAACTGATTTTTCACTTTGGCTTTTGAGGGGCAGGCTGTAACAGGTGTAAAAAAGGGTAGCTGTGCTCAAACAATTTTCACATCTAAAACACAGCTTGCTTAGCCCGCTGGTTGGTGGTCCACTGTCTAAAATTGCTTATTATCAGTAGAAACTAAGCAGCAAAAAAGTGATGCAGAATGTAGAGTTAGCTGCAGTGCGTTGCTTAAAGAGCAAAGTTGATCTTCCAAGACTGGTGGCCACAGCTCTAAGCATCCAGTGGAGCGCATGTCAAAATTATCTCCCAATACTAATACGCACAGACTTTCTGCAGAATAAGCAGCCTATTCAGACTGCAGACTTAATGCACTATGTGTGCCTCAATAATTATTATTCTTCATGTTTTAATTATTATTATTTTATTGTGCCCAAGAGGAATGTAGATTATATGTCATCTGTTACAGACTCCATTAGAAGAACTAGGCTCAAAGGGGCAGCAGAGGCAGGTGCTATACTGGCAGTTAAATTTATAAAACTCTTCTCTCAAGTCTTTCCAGGAAGCAGAATAACTTTTGTTCCTTTTTTTTTTCATTCCTTCTTTCATGGAAACAGTTTATTTCAAGATTAGTTTGCTGTATGTGAGAAGGTAGAGCAGTATGACTGGGCTTCTCAAGAGTTCTGACATTCAGAAAAAACCCACAAGAAGCTAAAATTATTTTGACTGAGTCACAAATCATTTATTCATATGTTCTTGCCACAGAGGAACCTCCACCAGTTTCTAAACCAAATAATACGTGCCATGTGTCCAGCTTCTCTCCTCTGTTAATTCCTAGTTAACCTTGTTAACTGTGTTAGTGGAAAAACACTGGTGCAATGTAACACAGGCAGTCCAGATGACCCATGCAGATCAGATGAAAAATATCAATTTCAGGGTTGATTGGGGGTGCAAATAGGACCACTACTGCTAATAAAAGCTGGGGATTTTTTACAATCACATCCCTCACAGAAAAGCAGTAGCCTTTGGAGGTACCAGGAGCTGATCTGAGCTGCAGGTGAGAGTGCAAGTACTCACATAGCAGAAAGAAGAAAAAACGTTTACTGAAAGGGCAAGCAGTAAGGCTGCCAGGCAGCTAGGGTTACTCGTTTAAATGGCATTTTGGGTCAAGAGGCAGCTGGTCTTAAATAAGCAAATACTGCTTAGAAATTAGTATTGTGCTCTGTAAATATGGTGATATACAGGAATTTGAGGATTTAAAGACCAAAAAGGTATTGCAGAGCTTTCAACTTTTCTACTGATAAAATCTGGTAAAAATTGGAAAAATTATATTACAATTTGTAAATATTATATGAATGAAAGTTGTCCCAAAAATGTATTTTTTATATAGGATAATTTGAATACACTTACACTCCCTGCAGTGGGCAAGATTCTGCCAGTTTATGTGTTAGAAAATTTTGCAACACCCACATTTCCCATGCAGACTATTTGAAGTCTCTGCTAAGCTGCATACTGAAGAGCTTTTGTTTTCACAGACACATTAGTTAGCTATGCTTGGACGGTCTCCTTTCTCTAGTGCCTGTACACTGCAAATACTTTATCCTGCGTACTTTTACCGAAGCGCTGCGTGGATGGATGAAAGCGTGGCCTCTCTCGCTTTGTTGCTGCCTGTGCATAGCAGAGCAGGCCAGGTACATTCACAGGAATCTTTTCTTACGAGCCTCCAGTGAGTTGACCAGACCTGGTGAAAACACACCTTTCAGATATATTTTTTTTGAGGGGGGGAGAGGAGAAAACCCAAAACTTTCATGGATTCTGCCATGCTTTCCAGCCACTTTAAAGAACAACTGAATGTTTTCAAATATTCAAAAATATAAAAAAGAAGAGCTTGTTTCAGATAAGTAAATTGGTTATGTCTTTCCCATCTACTTTATTGTTCCAGGCAATGAGAGGGATATGTGCTATACCGGAGAGAAGAAACTGTTACTAGTGAAGTGATTAGTTTGTAAGCTTCCAGAAAAGAAACCCCAACATTATCAGTATATTACTTTGCTTTCTTTCTTCAAAGGAGTCAAAAGTGCAATTAGTTATGCAGAAACATAACTAAACAGTTCAAGCTCCCTTGAGTTTATGTGGAAATGTGACTGGGAACCTGGGTCCCATAGTCCCTTTCTTCAGTTCATCATCATCTGAAAATAGACATACATTTTTTCCATATCATTTATATGCAAAAGCTCTTTATACCTATTGCTTCACAGTTTCTTGTACCCAAGTTACAGTTTAGCTTAAATAACCCGTGTTCTACCCATTGGAAGTAAACCTAGAGTGGGTGTTGCTGGGGGAGACTCTGGTGGCCAATAGAGAGTAAGGAGACAGGAAAGATATCCAGGCATGGCTCCCTCACACAACAGAGCTGCGCACTGTGGTGGTGTTCATGGAGATCATAATTCTTACCAGTGTTATTAGGCACATCTCCAAGACCTGTATTTATGCTGAAAATCAAATCAGCACCAGGAATAGATTCCTAGCTTGGAAGCCAAAAGGTACAGACAACCTTGTGTGCACTTTGCTGACAGCTAGCCTGTTGTGTGTTAAATTGCCTTGCAGTTAATTCTGATTTTCCTTCTGGGATTTCTCTCTGGTCAGACTACGGGCTTTGTTTTTTTTAGTGTGTGTGTTTGTTTTGATTTGGTTTTTTTTGGGGGGGTTGTTTGGGTTTTTTTGGGGTTTTTGTTGTTGTTGTTTGCTTTTTGTGGGGTTTGTGGGGTTTTGGGGGTTTTTTGTTTGTTTTGTTTGTTGTTTTTTTGTTTATTCTTGGAATTTATTTTTTTTTTTTTGAACCTTAGAGATTATCACACCCCAAAGATTTTGATCAAATCAGCAACAAGATGTGCAGTCTCAGATGTCTCAGAGATACGCATCATAGAAGATGTCCTTGGAAGAGGAAAGGAAGACCTTACTGATGTTGTCTTCCTCTGGTGTTCCTCTGGTGTACCTATGGAGAGCAGTGTCTAATCTGACACCTGAGGGTCCATGTACAAGAGAGCTATTGGCAATACCTTGACTGTCACTTGAAAGATGTGAGACATCAGAGAATCTGGATGAGAGTGACACACCAGACACCAGACTTCTTTAGTTCTGATGGGGTTTATAAATGCCAGAGATTTATAGCAGGTGATAAAGGAAGTAATAAGGAGGTAATAAAGGAAGGACTAAATTCTTAACCTGGTTGATAGTAAATAAATACTGGACTGCTGTGCATGTCAGCTTTGAGCCTGAGAGGTCCAATAAATGTTCGACTTCTGTAAGACTAGGGTGATGAAGAGTTCACAGGTGTGAGGTGCTTTTATGAATGTTGCTCCAGTACCAATGATGTTACCTCAGTCTTTATTCTGTCTCACTGGCAACCAAATGGGAATATAGCCATGAGTGATCACCTAGCTGTGCTGCTTATGCACCTCTTTCCAGTCAAAATGTGCCGAGTTATTCAGAATCTTTTTAAAATGCCTAAATTAAACTAGCTCATTTTTCTCAACTCTGGGGAGCCCTAACACATTTCACTCATAATAAGTTTAGGCATTTTTAATAGTTAATCTGAGCAATCCAACTTGCTTCACCTGAACTGTGCAAAAGGAGCATTATTAGCAAAATGGCAAGAGAGTGTGCCCAACAGCTGGGGAAACAGCTGGCAAGTGGTGACCCTCTCAGCAGAAATAGCTGTTTGCAGAACACACCTGTTGATGCCCCTGTTCACTCACCCTCATATCCTAGGAAAGTGGCATGTGATGTGTACACTGAAATGTTGGCTACCTCAGAACTAAGAAAGTAGTCATCTTTGGGCTTCTTGAGAGATGAAACTTCTAAAAGGTAAAGGTAATAGAAACGGTGTGAATTAATTAAGTAATGAATGAATAAACTATGTGTATGCCTGTCATCTGGGTGCTATGCACTTACCAGTCAATTTACATGAACTAGCCAATGTTTAGAACACTAAATTATGGAGGATAAATCTTGCTCTTCAGATACATTAATTCTATTCTTTGTATCTGCAAAATATGTGATAAAATGTGAAAATATACATATATATATATATATATAGCTGTGGAAGATATTTTCTCTGAAGAACTTTGACTTTCAAAAAGGCCAAAAGATATCAGAAAGAAAATCTGTGTTTATATAATTTCTCAGACAATCTAGCAGAAATTAAGGATGTATTGTAATTAAAGATGACCACTCGCTATTCTCTGACCTGGACAGATAATGGACTCAACATTTCCTGAAGTCTTTTTCAGAGATAGTCCTTAAAATGATCGATCACATTGTATGGTTTTTTAATTTTTTTAAAATTTCCAAATTCTGCAATGACATTTTAAAATAAAAATGAAGAATTGTACAGTACATATTTCGTATATTAATGTCTATATTTCAATGTGTGTACTTGCATTCCCTGTGGTGGATCATATACTGTAATCTTTAGAATAAAATAAAACAAAATTTGATATGTAGAGTATTATAAAAAGAATATTAATGGTTACACATTCACTATTGCTCCTAGTAGGGAAATAACAACAAAAGTAAGATGCTAGTCAGAAAGTGATTTTGTAATAATTTTGTTTTTTCAAAGGCATTTATGAAACAAAGATGTAATTCATCTGCATTTTAGAAGTGAGAGTAAAATAAAGGATTTGGGGAATTTTTTTTTGTACTGTTGCAACATAAAATTTTATTTGAGGTTGGGATTTAAAAAAAGTATATTTTTGTGTGTAAGAAGGGAAATGATCTTGTCTCTCTATGCAACATTATGTCCAGGTCTAATACTCAGTCTTGAGTAACATTAAAATCCAATAAGAATTCAAGGGATGGTCACACCACTATTTGCATTCAGATTAGCTTAATTTTTCCATTCATAGAAAAGGAGACAGAAAGGTGATATATCTGCTGGTGGAGAATTTTCAAGTCTGATGATAAAGACATGACAACATACACTTGCTGGAAGTCAAAGTTACAAAAAAAATAAACTGAAAATAGCATCTCCTATTAGCATAGGAGTAGAATTCAAACTGAAAACTGAACACTGAGGGAGAAAGTGCTCTTTACCATTAGGGACTTCAAAATCTGATTTGATATAATTAAAAGAATATTTATTTAAAGCAAATTTTTATGATCTGTGTCGGAATGAGAATACCTGGGGCAGAAAGGAGAGGGAAGAACGGAAAGGTTGTTGAGATAGCCACTTTGCTTTTAAAAATCTGTTTCATCCCATACCTTCAAGGGTATTAAGGAATACTGTGGCAGCTGTATAGCACTCAACACACCAAATAACACTTTTCTTAAAGTTAGAAATTACAATTAAACATTGTTCTCTAATGCCTGGTAATGATTTATATCTCCATCTTTAGATGCAAAGAAGCCTTTTTTTCAACATAAGTATGTTGAAAAGTTGTGTTTCTTTTTTTTCCCTTTGGAGAATGAAATATCAGCTGCTGTCAAAGATGAGACAATTAACAGCATAGCCCTACGTGTTGAGGGATTGCAGTGAATTTTAATTTTCAGATGGCTGACTAGTGTTAAAGGATTACTGATCATCTGATTTAGGGTTGTGAAGGCTAAGAAGCATGTTCTTTGGCTTTGTTTATATCATAGGTCTTGGTGAGGTCATCTGGGTACATTACACCTCTACCGCATATGTCTGTTGCTTGCCAGCATCTTAAGACTTCTTGCAAACACTGGTCTTATCTGAGCATTGACATGAAGCTGAGTCCTAAGTCCTGAGTAATAAAATTACTTTGTGAACTTACTTGTACATTATAAAGGTGTTCTGGATGAAACAGAATGATTCGTGGTGTTCAGTAGGTCTGGCTACAATAATTCTTAAACTCAGGCAAACTGAAAGCAAGGCATAATGAAGTATGCAGGGCTGGCTATGCCCAAACTGTTATTCAGGAACTTTAGAAGTCCCAACCTTCATTTGTCATGAGCAAGTAATTTTTCTTTCTGCCTACATACCTTATTATTTGGGTACTAAGTTTGTGCAGAGCTGAAAAGGAGTGATGGTAATGCTGCTCTTGTGCACCTGTTTTGGACAATTCAGTTAGTGTAAATAAATTATTTTTTTAAGGAAAGAAAGATCTTATGGATGTTCTTTAAAATTTTCCAGCACTAGAGGAGTTTTGCCTCTGAATATCTGGGAACTATGAGAGAAACAACACAGGACTAGGTGGGATCCATTAGTTGGATCTGCAAGGGCAATATGTCATACTCTCCTACATACAGAGACTAGCATCATGCCTTGATTCTCTAAAGGAAGCAATAGTAATTCAGGCATTTCAGCTGTAATTTCTGAAGTAGTTAATGTCTTTCTTGATTAGATTTGACAAGAAATTAATGGACTGATTGGATGGATTCTTCTATGTCTGTAGCATTCATCCTTTTTCCTCAGTATTTTTTTCTTTTCTTCTCTTAAGTCGCTATCTGTCTTGATGCCTTGTCTGACATATGGGAGTATCCAGGTCTGTTTACAGGCAGGTGTCAGATCATATGATGAAAGATGCTGGAGAAGAGCGTGATGGGCTTTATGAAAGAGGCAAGCCACCCTCTTGAAAAACAGTATTTATCTTTCTCCTTTCCAAGTACCAGAGATCAGTATCAGAGGAAGGAAAGGAGCTGCAAACTGACAGTACAATCTGCTGCATGCAGTTACATGCAAGTGGAAAAGATCTTGGAGATGAGGAAATCAGCATCATCTCCTTTACTGAACCCACGATCCAAGTTTATTATTGAAAGCATTCCTTCTCAGTCACTGAGGTTAAGATTTCACCATAACACTCCAGGCCATGCTGGCTGACCTGGTGCTATTCTAGGAAGTGTTATATTCTTACTGCATTTCTCTCCTGGGACAGCTAATAAGTTCACATCCTGAAGGAGCACCTAAATCTTTGTGCTTCTAACCTTTTGGCAGAGCTATCTATGGCATGGGTGAGAATGCGAGGAGTTTAGCCTAATGAAGTACCTTCTGTAAGCTTCAGCTCCATGTTGTCTGTCTAATCCTTCATGGCTAGACAAATGGATTAGCCATTTAGCACAAGATGGCGTCTGCAAGGCAGGAACAGCAGTAGACTTAACCACAACATCTCCATCTATGTTGCCTCAGTTGGCTACATAGGCAAAAAGGAGGAGGTTTCTGTACATTTTAGAGAAATTATTGCTGCAGCACTTTTAAATTTATATGTCAAGTGACCTCTCAAACCAATAAATTTCTACATAAATGAGACACGGTTTACCAATGAGCTAGTCCCTATAGCCTGTTAAATCTATACAAATATCCATTACAAAATACGTTGGTCACAACATACAACCACATATGCGTTAGCAGAAAAAAAATCGGGGGTAGGAAAAGGTGTGTGGTTTTTGTTTGTTTGTTTGTTTTTTGTGAGACATAGAACCTTCTGTCTGGTGAAAAAATGCTTTGAAAGGAGTGTAAAGAGGTTACAGCTTAAACTTTTGTTTAAATGCCAGACCACTGGGAATTTTAAATGTTTCCATACTCACTGATGAAGAAACATGAAGAAATATGAGTGGTTGCTGTCAGTGACTTCAGTAATTGGCCTTTTGAACAAAGAAGTTTCCTTCAAGACAAAGAATAGTTGGTAATACATTATTGCTTAATGCAGCTGAATTTTAACAAACATTTGGCAACATAATAGGGAGTTTATTTACTTATGTATTTATTTCATTGATACTTACATGAAGAGGTATTAATTTATCTTGATCATAATGGAATTAAATGAGTTATGCCATCATTTTAAAGGTCTGAAGTTTCTCTCTGTGCTATTAATTAGCAATATATTTTACTAGCAGTAGTTTAACTAATCTTACTAGCTAGCAATATCTACTTTAACTTCTAGCAAAGAATGCATCTGCCAGCTTTGTGTAGTAACTTTTCGTTTACTACATGATGCCACCAATCTTTGCTATTATCCATGAGCACTATTTTTTTCATTCAACAGTACCTGAAAACTGTGAAAGTCACATAGAAGTTCATTTTAGCATACATCTCATATGTTCTCATGTTCTTTATTATGCATATTACTGATATAACTTCCACTGAGATGAATTTGTCCTTAGCTAGAATTACACTGGCTTACTCTGCTAGTTGTTGAAGTCTCCAGATTAAGGCCAAAGGATTACCACTATGATGTCTTTTTACACTCAAACCTCACATCTACATATGAAGCAACCAGAAAGATTTACAGCTGTGTGCATGTGAGACTGCACTTCTTATTTGTCTCCTTTTGCATATAGATAAATGATACTGGCATTTCTTCCGTGAAAAAAAAAAAAAAAAAAAGAAAATAAGTTATATCTGGTTATTTTGTCAGTATGTGGCCTACAACATGTCTAATAACGCACAAAGCTTAACAATGTAATGGTTTCATTGTTTCCTGTCCATTTCAGAACCAGTTCTGTGTGTTCTAAAAGGTAATATTGTGTCACCATTAATTCATCTCAGAATGGCTATGGCTGCCAATGCTTGAACAAGCTAAAATGAATTTCAATCTGTCCCATATTGAAAGTTGAGAATTAATAGTAGGCTTCCACTCAAAAATCAGGGACAGAATATAGTTAAGTACCAATGTCTTTCACACAGATACCTTTCATGCAGACTGACATTACCTCCCTGTCAACATAATTAAGCATTACAAAGTTGATAAAACAAGACAAACACAGTCATTTAAATTTGAGTACAGAGCTTGTCATAATAAAACAATAAGACATACAGGAGTCTTCTGAAATAGTCATATACAATTAATTGAATTCTGTAGAGATATGAAAGGGTCAGACATAAAAATTAGGCAGGTGATGTGAGTTGCATTCTTATAATAAGAGGTCAGAAGGCAACATTTACTTTGTTCTGGTAATTGATTACCACTGCTCTCCCCCACTTCCTGGCTAACTTGGAATGAGAATCTTACTAGATTTTAGTGCTCAAGGACGAAAAGACTACTCTGGAAGAGCTATTACATTGTATGATCCAAAAATTTCTCGTACCAGAAGCCTGAAGACAACAGACAGAGGGGAAAACCAATCAAAACAACAACAAAAAATCCCCAACCAAATCCCCAAAGAAACAACCCAGTACAATCATTTAAAGACATCACCGATACATAGGGATAAACACACATATATAAACATAGATATTATAAACAGTGAAACCACTTAAATTGCCAAGTTCAGTGAGGAAAATGAGAGTTAATTGGATTCTTTTCAACAGTTCAGAGCTCCCACAATTGGCTTTATAAACCTCAGGCAGGGGAGGCATCAAAGAAATCCTGAGCAATTCTTATTAACTGTTTAAACAGGAGCTGGTGTGAGAGTGCTGTTCACTGCACAGAACTCTGTTTTACCCATCAATTTTCCCCTTTATGCCCTTGTTTCCTTACATTCTTTATGAAGCACAGCCACGAATCATGGGTGGAAGAGCTCTATTCTGCAGTGCCAAGAACAGTGTAGCCTTGGTCCAGTTTAGCCTGCTAAATAGTATCTAGATAGTAGATCATGATAATGGCCCTTGGCTCTCTACACTGAACACCAAGTGATTTATATCTGTTACATTTATCATTTTCTCTTTAAGCAGTGCCTGAGTTAAAAGGCATGAGGTTCAGGGTCTGGAGACAGTAATGATGTACTGCTTCTCACTACACACTGCAGTAAGAAGATTCTATATGGCCCTGACTGGCTTTACCAAGGACCTACCTCACTCCCTTGCCTGTGGCTCAGGAACCCTATTTCATCTCAGGCTGGGACACCATTCCCTACTTGGGCTGTGCTGCTGCTGCCTCCAGACTAGTGTCTGCCTTCTCCTGTTCTTGACTTGTTGGGTGACTTCTTGGATGGACATTGGACTTGAGTTACCATTCTGAATTTGTTTGAAAGTCACTGGACTTCTGACACAATGTGTTATCATCAGCAGCCCTGCCCAGCTTACTGTGCTCAGGTGCTATGGGGCTGAACTTTCTTGGTGAGAGCTTTGCCCTGCTGCTGGTGGGGTCACTGTGACTGCTGGTCCCTCTGCCTCACACAGCAGCAGCACTCCTGGAGACTCTCAGGGCCCCAGAGCACACAAAATGTGGCTTCCCCACACCTGACAGGGCTCTCATTGGTGATCCAGTATATCATAAGCAAAAGTTCCTTTGCATACCAGCCTACTGAAAGGAGAAAAAATGGATGATGACGATAATAGTGGTGTAGCTAGCTATGAAACACCACATCAAGTTATATTTAGCTCATTCATAATAGAAGAATAAAGTCTCTAAACCTCTGTAATCTTTTTTATAAAACAGAGGTAGAAAGGCGTCTTCCCTAATTAATGTTAGATTAATGGAGCTGGACCTGGTTGGAGAAACACATCAGCCGGCCACCTGTGTGGATCTAAAGAGAAACTGGTACCATTCTCTCTCACGAGAAACACCTGTGTGGAATAGGAGACTGGCTAATACAGTTGTAACTTTCCTAATTAAAATTGTCCTCTTCTGTGACTAAAGGGGAGAGAATGTCATGTGTTGGAGGACATTCAACTTCCTGTAGTCAGCTCACCATCTAACATTGTCTGTGACTGGAGAGGGGTCCAGATTCCTCTAGGTGACTTCTGATTGCTTCACTTAGTGCTGAACGTCAGAGTGATAATGACCAGATGCTTTCACTAAAACTCCAGTAGCTTGTGTCTGCTTTTAAACTGAGGAAGACTGATGCTCTAATGAACAAGTCTTGTCACTTCTGTAGCTACAGGTCTCTTTTTCTTATGCTTTCCGTTCAGACTAACCTAACTAAAGTCTGACCCACCATATGCTCATTCATGTAAAAATGACTTAGAAATTCTCTGCCAATGGACTACTGAATTAAGGGCCTGCTTCAGTAAATAATTGCCTTTTACTCAGCTCCATTGCCATTGATACGTACCTTTTTTATCATTATTTTCAAAGCAATTAGTATGACATTTTTCCTAATCTGTCTTTTAAGAAAAGAATATGCTGTTCAATAACTGTCTTGGAAATGGATATATGTCTATTATTAATGCACAATATCTGCTACCACTAATAACTACTGAATAATATTAAAAATCTTAAGGATCCATTGAAATTCATTAGAACCACGTGTTCACGAACTTCAAAGGAAATAGGACAACCTAACCAGTTGAGAGATGATCACCTAGAGAAAGATCAGAGAGACAAAGGTTTTCCTTTGTTTCTAAAGTGCCATGGAAATTTTACCTATTACTTGTTGTTTCCACAGAATTTCTCCAGGAGACATCTGAATGAAAAATGCAACATAAGGTTGGAATATAGGTACTATAGATGAGATCAGTTTATTTTTTATTTTGTCTATAATGTTAATTTAAAGTCTTAAACTTTCCATCTCAATTTCTATGTTGCTTTCCACCTTAAAGTGACCTTGGCTTTCCATACAAAGATTACAAAAATATATTAGATTTCAGCTATATGTTTATTATTTCATGCAGTCTTTTAAGAAGAACCTGTACAGGAACATGGTTGTTGTAGATTTTATCTGCATCTTCCCTTTGACTTACCTAAAAACATAATTTCAAATAATATCATTTAATTGTATATAGATAAAATGAATGGAAAACAACCATCCATACTCCGTCATTTAAAACCAAAGAAGCTTTTTTTTCAGACAGGAGGCATCACACATGGTATTGAGCTATATATTTGGATTCCAAGTCCAGGAGCAGAACATCAGAGGGCAGTATTCTCAAGAGTCCAATAGTCAGGAAAATGGTTCTTTCATGTAGTTAGTACAAAGGAGACTCGGATATTCCTAACTAATCTTCAAATTCCATTGTTAATAGTCTTTAATTTTAGTTTACATCAAACAAAAGTCCTCACTTTAGCCTAGTCCTAGAGCCCCCCTACTCTGGGCTTTTGTATGGATTTTTTTAGTTTATTTTTTATTTTTCTTTTTTCACCAAGGCTGATATCACATAAAAACATCAGTCAGAGAGGGAGATGGCAGAAACACAAACCTAAGTTCTTGCTATGAGAAGAATTCATTGTGGCCCCTTCCTCTAATTGCAGCTCTGATTCCTTTCTACTCTAAGCATTGAAAACCCCTCACTTAAGGATTAGTTAAATCTGATTTAGAATGCTGCTTCTTTTGATCAAATGTAATTTGAAATCACTGTATTTCCTTAACAACTTTCTCCCAAACATCTTCAGAAATTTTAGCCTTTAAAACCTTTATAAAATAAATTATTTTTACACTAATTTATCCATAAAATAAAATTCCATACTTCCATGCTATGCAATTATACAGTTTGTACAGTCTGTATACAATAAAGAATTAAATATACCAAACACTGTGTGCACTGTTCTTACAAAGTACTGTAGAAAATGGCTTTGAAAATGCATGTAAGAAAGAATTTAATATGAAAACTATTGAAGTCAGTTACCCAATTTGTCCAGAGTTGTTTGGGGTTTGTTTATTTGTTTATTTTTTGTTTGTTTATTTCTATAATCCCCAGGAAATATCAGAATCACTTGGCTTCTCCATCCAATTTGAGATGACAATGACAACACAGCAAATTGTATCCCACAGGCTTCTTCCCAAGGTGGTGGGAATTTGATAATGTTAACATATGTCTCTAAGCCACATTAGACACTGCAGGTCTCTTACCTGGCCCCCACCTGCAGAAGAATAAGGTTGCTCCTAGTCCTATCACATCTGTTCTATGCGAATATTTGACACTCAGAAGATCTGAAATATCAGTGGAAGTCTATGTGCTTAGACAACTGCTTCTGGAGTGAGGGAAGGCGAGAAAGGCAGCTCATTACTTTCACTGAAGTGTGAGTCAGTGCCTTGGTTAATTAAAATGCTGATTTATTTTTTAATGAAGCATCTTTTAAACTATTTACAATTTCATTTTTCCTTGTCTTTTATTTGAACTAGTATACATACATTTGTGGCACTATTTTCTTGCAGCTTCAGTTGCAGATTATGACCTCATAGTCATAAAAGTTATGCTCATCTTGGAGGAAAACAGATTGAACTGTGATGATATGGAGTTTCAAAACTATATATCTGTTGTGTATGCAGATGATGCCTTTTTTCTCTGATCTACCTTAATGTGGCCTGCCTTCACCCATCTTCAACTAGCAGTAAACTTAGATTTGTGGTAGTGGAGGGGTCTGGCAAGACTTTATTTTTTTGTGATCTATAGCAGGCTTTGCTCAGTGAGAAACAGCTATGCTGTTTTCTGCAGAGCAGCCCCTGCCCCAGGCTGTAAGATAAGTTGTTCTGGGCAGCATCATGGGGGCCTTTCAAGGAGGTAGAAGGGTCATTTCCACTGGCACTTGTCTCCTCTGCTACTGCTCTCTACACGCATCAGGGTGGCGTTAACTGGAGTCTTCACTGAGCAATGTTTGCTGCTACCCAGGAAACTGATATGCTGGCAAGGGTTTCCTCCCTTGAACTGAAGACTGTTGTGTTTGCTTGTAGAAACTGGAATGGGAGATCACGTTCCAATGGGCACTCATTTGTTGCTCCCTGGAGAGAGTGGCTCTGGCTATGGAAGGTGCCTGAGAACATCATGAGACCAGAACTTTCACAGGCAACTCTGTACAGAGAAACCCTTGTGGGTTTGGCAGGAAGCAGTCTTTCTGATGGGTGGCTGAAAGAAATCCTACAGAGTAAGTAGCCTCTTGTAAAACTTCAAGGTGGGCTTTTTTTCTGACAATCACAGAAATATTTTCATTGTCTGGGACAGAGCATTGACTTGGGGGAAAAGAAAAAAGGCAGCTCAAAGTGTTTGATTTGTCAGTGATCATAGCACTTCTTTTTTTGGGGGTGTGTTTTATACCTCCTTCACCTGTTAATTCTGTCTCTAAATAGGGATTCTGCAGGAGCCACAGCAGGGAAGGCACGTACGGTGGTGTTAAGGATGCTGTCCTCTGAAGGGCTGTACCTGCTTTTAGTGGTGGATTCATGAGCCAAACCTTGTGCCATTGTACTGTTCCTGGGAGGAGGACTGGTGGGGTTGTGTAGATGCTGCAAGCCTGCAAAGTGAAGGGGAGGCTTCTGCATGTTCCTTATGATATTTCAGGTTGCTCAGGTCCTTCAATGTGTTGCTGGTTGCTCACAGCTTCAAATACTGCCTTTCAATTCCCTAAATAGATGAAAGTGGTCAAAAGCACCTCATCAGTAGCTGCGGTATTGCAGGACAGAGTCTTCTCTGCTTGGCTAGTGTTTGTCCTTTCAGATAAATGTAGTTTTTGCCTGGAGCTCGCAGCAACACTGGGCATGGGACTAAACTGTGGTTTATGGAGTGAAGAGTGATCTTAAAGACAATAGGAAAAACAGAAAAGAGGTATTAAAAGGTCTTTGATTCTATCTTGGTGAGTGAATTTTATTGCAGGCATGTGTTAGGCACATGAGAAAGTGATAAAAAACCCCCATCAGCTGGGCAGCAAAATCACACAAAATCCTGAGCACATGTTGCTAGGAGTGCTTTCTCCTCTCAGCTGGGTGTCTAGCATTGAAGAGGCTTAGGGATGCTGAAAAGATACTGTCTTGACAGACAAAAATGCTTTGGTTTGAAGCCATGTTCAAGCGGATGGACATGATTGAAAACGGAATCCTTTGGGCAGCAAAGGCAGCAGGGCAGTTCCTGGGAGGGATAGGGTCACAGGTGGCACTCTGGGAAGTGGAAGGCTGTTTCAGCCCCTGGAGGAGTTTCAGTGATGCCACAATATTAAAGGCTACAATCTGAGGAAAGAGATATGGACAGAGTTTGCAATGCAGCCTAAGGAGGAAGAATTAACAGAAATATTTGGTATGTTTTCAAAGAAATTCCTCGATGGAAAACCCCATTGTGCTTTCAGAATTAACAGCCTCCAGGAAAAAAAAAATATACAGGAAGTTTGTAAAGGCTAGCTCTTTGGGAGACTCTTCCTCAAATTATGGCGCTAGTCAAATATGCTCTGTGTAGAGAAAACGGTGGAGGCAATTGCTGAGGCAAGCAGCTTGAGAGAGGCCGCCTTCAATACCTGAGCCGGCAGAAGCTCAGCGTCCAGAAGCTTCAACGCAGCAGGCAGCAGGCAGCAGGCAGCAGGCAGCAGGCAGCAGGCAGCAGGCAGCAGGCAGCAGGCAGCAGGCAGCAGGCACCGAGGGAGCCTCAAGCCCTCGACAGGGCCCGCCCAGGGGCCGGCGGCTCAGCGGAACGAGGAGCTGACTCACAGGGGCGGTGCCGGGAGGCGGCACCAGCCATGACCGGGTAAAAACTGCCCCGGGAGCGCGGGGTCAGGGCGGGTTGAGGCGGTTCGCGCGGGCAGGAGCGGGATGGTGAGCGCTCACCGTGCGACCCGGGCTCGGTCTGGGAGCTCTGCTCTGTCTGCCCCGGCGGTGGTCAGTGC
>JAOEHY010017188.1:48142-70274 GCA_025447955.1 Psilopsiagon aurifrons
TAGCAGTAGTGGTTTGTGTTATACCTTAGTTACTAAACTGTTCTTGTCTCAACCTGTGGGAGTTGCATTCTTTTGATCCTCCTTCCCATCCCTCCAGGAGCAGAGGGAAGAATAAAAGGGGGAAGTGAGTGAACAAACTGCGTGGCTGATTTATGGCTTAAACCACGATAATCTTAAAGACAAATGTTCTATTGCAACATTCAGCAAAAGCTTGCTTACAGCTTATGGCAAGATATCCATACAAGTAAGGCTTCAGAAAAAAAAAGTTAAAAAAGTAGTTATTACATTATGATCATTTAACAAAAAGGTTCGTTAATATCTTTGCTAAATGCAAAATTGCTTTGCATAATAATGAGAAATGCAGATACAGATTGATTCATTTTATGTAGCTAAAGGAAATTAAGCTTAGAACTATGTAAGATCAGAAATCAGTGTCAAAACCTGAATCTAAAGGAAATAGGTTTTAGCATGTAGCTCTCAGTGCTTCATGAAAGTGGCAGCAGAAATTTGCATTGTGAAGAAATCTATAAGCAAATTATATGTTCCTACACTTACCTTAATTCATATGACAAGTTCCACTTGATTATTGAATCAGGAATCTACAATAAAAAATGTGAGGCTTAATTAATCCACTTTACAGATTACAAATTGTCAAACAAGATAACAAGTAAAAGGAACAATGTCACTTGCATTTTGTTGCAACTTATTTAGTAAGCTCTAATAAATACAAAACCCAAATATTCTTACATAAAAAGTATTTTTTCAGTGTTTCGAACTCAGAAATAATTAGTTTCAGGCAACAGATAAAATTTTCTGAGTAGGCTTGGAAAGCAGAAAATAATCATCTCTCTGAGCTTTACTATTAGAGTACAGTCAACATGAAAAAAAAAAAAACCACGAGGAAAAGATGTAGGATCACATGACCTGAAATAGTCATTGTTTTTAAAGCCAGCTGAAGAAATTCTGGGAGCAGGTAATCTGGAGGCACTTTTGGAGTTTTATTGCATTCCCTCCATCAATATAAGATTTTTTTAATAGTTGTTTCTAACTTCACGACTACTTACGTCTCAATTAGTCAGAAGAGAGGATTACATAGACATGCAGCTATGCACACAAACACTTTTAAATTCTTTTCATCTGTGAACCTTTCTCCAGAACTGAACAGGAATCAGAGGTCAGGAAAGTTTGGAAAATTAGTATCTTCAGTTTTGCAGAAAACTAAGCATTTCAAATTTCACACAACAGAGAGAAGAAAATTCTGTATTGGGAGAGGGTAATTTTGCTGAAAGCAGTGTTCAGTGCTAAAATATCAAAATGCCTTTTGGGGCACAAGCACTATTCCACAAGGGAGAAGAAAAACAGCCAACATTTTCACTGAGCAGCTGTGGCCAAAGTAAAAAACATTAACAATGGACTGAATTTATAAGCACATAGGTTACTGCATGAAGCTATTCACAAATTATGAATATTCTTAAAATTCCATCAGTTTGCATGCACATTTTAACCTTCCCCCAATAAAGTTCTTGGTAGACACTTTGAAGGGGTCAAATTAAAAATTCAAATAAAGGAACAAAAGACTCTGAAGTATCAGAAAAGTCTTCAGAAAAACTCCTCATGAGAGTCATCTGCCATAGCATTAGGACAAAAGTGGATTTTAACTCTCATGTTTAGCTACTGCAGGTCTGAATGCTGGACACAGGTGAATCCTTGGCTGCACCCACAGCCCAAAGTGGGTGTGATCGATGAACTGGAAGCTTGTAACTCTAAGCAAAAGTCTATGGTCTAACTGAGTTGGACCAGCCTGCTGATATGTGTTAAATAAGCTTAAGGCTTATTCTTGTTTATATGGCATACCAGTTATCATAAAGACTCAAAGACCACCTGGAGATTATCCGGGTTCATAACTTAGGTTCTGTCAGAACATGTTACAGCTGGCAAAAGCGACATCAGTTTTTTTCCAGCAGATTTTTCGCAGATCTGTTACATAAGGCTGGTATTTCTATTGCCAAGTGTGTGAAGTAACATGTTGCTTTAACCTATCGGAGCTGCAAAAAAATGACTGGAACACAGCTCAGAACTCCAACAAACTGATTTTTCACTTCGGCTTTTGAGGTGCCAGCTATAACAGGTGTAAAAAAGGGTAGCTGTCCTCAAACAATTTTCATATCTAAAACACAGCTTGCTTAGCCCACTGGTTGGTGGTCCACTGTCTAAAATTGCTTATTATCAGTAGAAACTATGCAGCAATGAAGTGATGCAGAATGTGGAGTTAGCTGCAGTGTGATGCTTAAAAAGCAAAGTTGCTCTCCCAAGATTGGTGGCCACAGCTCTAGGCATCCAGTGGGGCACATGTCAAAGTTATCTCCCAAGGCTAATATGCACAGACTTCCTGCAGAGTAAGACTGCAGACTTACTGCACCATGTGTGCCTCATTAATTATTATTCTTCATGTTTTAATTGTTATTATTTTACTGTGCCCAAGAGGAATGTAGATTTTATGTCATCTGTTAAAGACACAATTAGAAGCACTAGCCTCAAAGGAGCAGCAGAGGCAGATGGTATATTGGCAGTTAAATTTATAAAACTCTTCTCTCAAGTCTTGCCAGGAAGCAGAATAGCTTTCTACTCTTTTTTTTTTTTTCTTTTTCTTTTTCTTTCTGGCAAACAGTTGATTTCAAGATTGGTTCGCTGTATGTGAGAGTGTAGAGCAGTATGACTGAGCTTCTCAAGAGTTCTGACATTCAGAAAAAACCCACAAGAAGCTAAAATTATTTTGACTGAGTCACAAATCATTTATTCATATGTTCTTTCCACAGAGGAACCTCTACCAGTTTCTAAACCAAATAATACGTGCCATGTGTCCAGCTTCTCTCTTCTGTCTGTCACGTTTCTAGTTAACCTTGTTAACTGGGTTAGTGGAAAAACACGGGTGTAATGTAACGCAGGCAGTGACCTGCCAGATGACCTATGCAGATCAGATGAAGAATATCAATTTCAGGGTTGATTGGGGGTGAAAATAGGACCACTACTGCTAATAAAAGCTGGGGATTTTTTACAATCACATCCCTCACAGAAAAGCAGTAGCCTTCGGAGGAACCAGTAGCTGATCTGAGCTGCAGGTGAGAGTGCAAGTGCTCACATACCAGAAAGAAGAAAAAAAAATTACTGAAAGGGCAAGTAGTAAGGCTGTCAGGCAGCTAGGATTACTTGTTTAAATGGCATTTTGGGTCAGGAGGCAGCTGGTCTTAAATAAGCAAATACTGCTTAGAAATGAGTATTGTGTTCTGTAAATATGGTGATATACAGGAGTTTGAAGATTTAAAGACCAAAAAATATTACAGAGTTTTCAACTTTTCTGCTGATAAAAACTGGTAAAATTTGGAAAAATTATATTACAATTCGTAAATATTATATGAATGAAAGTTGTTCCAAAAATGTATTTTTTATATAGGATAATTTGAATACACTTACGCTCGCCGCAGTGGGAAAGATTCTGCCAGTTTATGTGTTAGAAAGTTTTGCAACACCCACATTTCCCATGCAGACTATTTGAAGGCTCTGCTAAGCTGCATACTGAAGAGGTTTTTTTTTTCAGACACATTAATTAGCTATGCTTGTACGGTCTCTTCCTTTCTCTAGCACCTATACACAGCAAATATTTTATCCTGTGTACTTTTACCCAAGTTCTGCATGGATGGGTGAAAGTGTGACCTCTCTCCCTTTGCTACTGCCTGTGCATAGCGGAGCAGGGCCAGGCACATTCACAAGAATCTTTTCTTATGAGCCTCCAGTGAATTGACCAGACCTGGTGAAAACACACATTTGAGATTTATTTTTTTTGGAGGGAGGGAAAGGAGAAAACCCAAAACTTTCATGGGCTCTGCCATGCTTTCCAGCCACTTTAAAGAACAACTGAATGTTTTCAAATATTACAAAATGTAAAAAGGAATAGCTTGCTTCAGGTAAGTATATTGGTTGGTTGTGTCTTTCTCATCTACTTTATTGTTCCAGGCAATGGGAGGGGTATATGTTATACCAGAGAGAAGAAACTGTTACTAATGAAGTGATTAGTCTGTAAGCCCCCAGAAAAGAAACCCCAACATTATCAGTATATTACTTTGCTTTCTTTCTTCAAAGGAGTCAAAAGTGCAATTAGTGATGTAGAAACATAACTAAACAGTTCAAGCCCCCTCAAGTTTATGTGGAAATGCGGCTGGGAACCTGGGTCCATAGTCCCTTTCGTCAGTTCATCATCATATCTGAAAATTGACATACATTTTTTCCATATCATTTTTATGCAAAAGCTCTTTATCTATTGCTTCACAGTTGCTTGTACCCATGTTACAGTTTAGCTTAAATAACTCATGTTCTACCCATTGGAAGTAAACATAGAGTGGGTGCTGATGGGGGAGACTCTGGTGGCCACTAGAGAGGAAGGAGACAGGAAAGACATCCAGGCATGTCTGCTTCACACAACAGACTTGCGCACTGTGGTGGTGCTTATGGAGACCTTAATTCTTATCAGTGTTATCAGGCACATCTCCAAGACCTGTATCTATGCTGAAAATCAAATAAGCACCAGGAATAGATCCCTAGCTTGAAAGCCAAAAGGTACAGAAAACCTTGTGTGCTCTTTGCTGACAGCTAGCCTCTTGTTCATTAAATTGCCTTACAGTTAATTCTGATTTTCCTTCTGGGATTTCTCTCTGGTCAGACTACGGGCTTTGTTTTTTTGAGTCTGTGTGTCTGTTTTTTTGGGGGGAAGGGTTTAATTTTTTTTGGAGGTTTTTTGTTTAGTTTTTTGTTGTTTTTTGCTTGTGGGTTCTGTGGGATTTTTTTTTTTTGGTTGGTTTGCTTGTTTGGTTTTCTGTTGGATTTTTTTTTTTTTTAACCTTAAAGATTATCACACCCCTCTGGTGTACCTATGGAGGGCAGCATCTAACATGACACCTGAGGGTCCATGTGTAAGAGAGCGATTGGCAATACCTTGGCTGTCACTTGAAAGATGTGAGACATCAGAGAATCCGGATGAGAGATACAAACCAGATACCAGACTTCCTTAGTTCTGATGAGGTTTATAAAGGCCAGGGATTTATAGCAAGAAGGTAATAAAGGAAGGACTAAATTCTTAACCTTGTTAATAGTAAATAAACACTGAACTGCCGTGCATGTCAGCTCCATACCTGAGAGCTCCAATAAATGTTTTATTTCTGTAAGACTAGGGAGATGAAGAGTTCACAGGTGTGAGGTGCTTTTACCAATGTTGCTTTAGTACCAGTGATGTTACCTCAGTCTTTATTCTGTCTCATTGGCAACCAAATGGGAATATAGCCATGAGTGATCACCTAGCTGTGCTGCTTATGCACCTCTTTCCAGTCAAAATATGCCAAGTTATTCAGAATCTTTTTAAAATGCCTAAATTAAACTAGCTCATTTTTTTCAACCCTGGGGATCCCTAACACATTTCACTCATAATAAGTTTAGACATTTTTAATAGTTAATCTGAGCAATCCAACTTGTTTCACCTGAACTGTGCAAAAGGAGCATTATCAGCAAAATGGCAAGAGTGTGTCCAACAGCTGGGGAACAGCTGGCAAGTGGTGACCCTCTCATCAGAAACAGCTGTTTGCAGAACACGCCTGTTGATGCCCCTGTTTCACTCACCCTTATATCCTAGGAAAGTGGCATGGGGATGTGTACACTGAAATGTTGGCTACCTCAGAACTAAGAAAGTAGTCATCTTCTGGCTTCTTGAAAGATGAAACTTCTAAAAGGTAAAGGTAACAGAAACGGATGGTGTGAATTAATTAACTAATTGGGCTGTGAATGAATAAACTATGTGTATGCCTGTCTTCTGGGTGCTATGCACTTACCAGTCAATTTACATGAACTGGCTAATGTTTAGAATACTAAATTAGTATTCTATTAGGGAGGATAAATCTCGCTCTTCAGATATATTAATTCTACTATTTGTATCTGTAAAATAAGTGAAAAAATTTGAAAATACCCATATATATAGCTATGGAAGATGTTTTCTCTGATGGAAGATGTTTTCTCTGAAGATCTTTGACTTTCAAAAAGACCAAAGGATATCAGAAAAAAAATCTGTGTTTATATAATTTCTCAGACAATCTAGCAAGAATGAAGGATGTATTTTAATTAAAGATGACCACTCTCTATTCTCTGACCTGGACAGATAATGGACTCAACACTTCCTAATGTCTCTTCCAGAGGTAGTCTTTAAAATGATCAAAACACATTTTATGGGGTTTTATTTTTTTTTTAAATCTCCAAATTCTGCAATGACATTTTAAAATAAAAATGAAGAATTTTACAGATGTAATTACTATATTAATGTCTATATTTCAATGTGTGTACATGCGTTCCCTGTGGTGGATCATATATGTAATCTTTAGAATAAAATAAAACAAAATTTGATATGTAGAGTATTATAAAAAGAATATTAATGGTTACATATTCACTATTGTTCCTAGTAAGGAAATAACAACAAAAGTAAGATTCTAGTCTGAAAGTGATTTTGTAATCAATTTTGTTTTTTCAAAGGTACTTATGAAACAAAGATGTAATTCGTCTGTATTTTAGATATGAGAGTAAAATAAAGAATTTGGGGAAATTTTTTTTGTACTGCTGCAACATAAAGTTTCGTTCGAGTTTGGGATTAAAAAAAAGTATATTTTTGTGTGTAAGAAGGGAAATGATCTTGCCTCTCTATGCAACATTATGTCCAGGTCTAATACTCAATCTTGAGTAACATTAAAATCCAGTAAGAATTCAAAGGATGCTCACACCGCTATTTGCATTCAGAATAGCTTAATTTTTCCATTCATAGAAAAGGAGGCAGAAAGGTGATGTATCTGCTGGTGGAGAATTTTCAAGTCTGATGATAAAGATGTGACAATATACAGTTGCTGGAAGTCAAAATTACAAAAAAATAAACTGAAAATGACATCTATTAGCATAGGAGTAGAATTCCGACTAAAAACTGAACACTGAGGGAGAAAGTGCTCTTTACCATTAGGGACTTCAAAATCTGATTTGATATAATTAAGAGAATATTTGTTTAAAGGAAATTTTTATGATCTGTGTTTGAATGAGAATACCTGGGGTAGAAAGGAGAGGGAAGAAAAGGTTGTTGAGATAGCCACTTTGCTTTTAAAAATCTGTTTCATCCCATACATTCAAGGGCATTAAGGAATACTGTGGCAGCTGTATAGCACTCAACACATCAAATAACACTTTTCTTAAAGTTAGAAATTACAATTAAACATTGTTCTCTAAAGCTTAGTAATGATTTATTTCTCCATCTTTAGATGCAAAGAAGCCTTTTTTTCAACATAAATATGTTGAAAAGTTGTGTTTCTTTTTTCCCTCTGGAGAATGAAATATTAGCTGCTGTCAAAGATGAGAGAACAGCATAGCCCTATGTGTTGAGGGATTGCAGTGAATTTTAATTTTCAGATGGCTGACTAAAGTTAAAGTATTACTGATCATCTGATTTAGGGTTGTGAAGGCTGAGAAGCATGTTGTTTGACTTTGTTTATATCATAGGTCTTGGTGAGGTCATCTGGGTACATTACACCTGTACCTCGTATGTCTGTTGCTTGCCAGCATCTTAAGACTTCTTGCAAACCCTGGTCTTATCTGTGCATTGATGTGAAGCTGAGTCCTAAGTCCTGAGTAATGAAATGACTTTGTGAACTTATTGTACTTAATAAAGGTTTTCTGGATGAAACAGAATGATTTGTAGTGTTCAGTAGGTCTGGCTACAATAATTCTTAAACTCAGGCAAACTGAAAGCAAGGCATAATAAAGTATACAGTAACAGCTAGCTATGCCCAAACTGTTATTCAGGAACTTTAGAAGTCCAAACCTTCACTTGTTATGAGCAAGTAAATTTTCTTTCCATCTACATACCTTATTGTTTCTGTACTAAGTTTGTGCAGACCTGAAAAAGAGTGATGGTAATGATGCTCCTGTGCACCTGTTTTGGACAATTCAGTTAGTGTAAATAAATTATTTTTTTAAGTAAAAAAGATCTTATGGATGTCCTTTAAAATTTTCCAGCACTAGGGGAGTTTTGCCTCTGAAAACCTGATATCTGTGAGAGAAACAATATAGGACTAGGTGGGATCTGTTAGTTGAGCCTGGGAGGGCAATATATGTCGTCCTCTCCTACATACAAAGACTACAATCATGCCTTGATTCTCTAAAGGAAGCAATAGTAATGCAGACATTTCAGCTGTGATTTCTGAAGTAGTTAATGTCTTCCCTGATGAGATTTGACAAGAAATTAATGTACTGATTGGATGGATTCTTCTATGTCTGTAGCATCATCCTTCCTTTTCCTCAGTGTTTTTTATTTTTCTTAAGTCTCTATCTGTCTTGATGACTTGTCTGACACATGAGAGTATCCAGGTCTGTTTACAAGCAGGTGTCAGATCATACAACAAAAGATGCTGGAGAAGAGGGTGATGGGCTTTATGAAAGAGGGAAGCCACCCTCTTGAAAAAGAGTATTTATCTTTCTCCTTTCCAAGTACCAGAGATCAGCATCAGAGGAAGGAAAGAAGCTGCAAACTGACGGTACAATCTGCTGTGCGCAGTTACATGCAAGTGGAAAAGATCTTGGAGATGAGGAAATCAGCATCATCTCCTTTACTGAACCAACTATCCAAGTTTATTACTGAAAGCATTCCTTCTCACTCACTGAGGTTAAGATTTCACCATAACACTCAAGGCCATGCTGGCTGACCTGGTGCTGTTCTAGGAAGTGTTATATTCTTACTGCATTTCTCTCCTGAGACAGCTAATAAGTTCACATCCTGAAGGAGCACCTAAATCTTTGTGCTTCTAACCTTTTGGCAGAGCTACCTATGGCATGGGTGAGAATGTGAGGAGTTTAGCCTAATGAAGCACCTTCTGTAAGCTCCCATCTCCATGTTGTCTGTTTAATCCTTCACAGTTAGACAAATGCATTAGCCATTTAGCACAAGATGGCCTCTGCAAGGCAGGAATAGCAGGAGACAACCGCAACATGACACCATCTGTGTGGCCTCGGTTGGCTACACAAACAAAAAGAAGGAGGTTTCTGTGCATTTTAGAGAAATTAATGCTGCGGCACTTTTAAATTTATATGCTGAGTGACCTCTCAGACCAATAAATTTCTGCATAAATGAGACAGGGTTTACCAATGAGCTAGTCCCTATTGCCTGTTAAATCTATACAAATATCAATTACAAAAAATGTTGGCCAGAACATACAACCACATACGTGTTAGCAGAAAAAAAAATCAGGGGCAGGAAAAGATTTTTTTTTTTAATTATTATTTCTTTTTTTGTGAACCATATAACAGAACTTTCTGTCTGGTGAAAAAATGCTTTGGAAGGACTGTAAAGAGGTTACAGCTTAAACTTTTGTTTAAATGCCAGACCACTGAGAATTTTAAATGTTTCCATACTCACTGATGAAGAAACAAGAAGAAATATGAGTGGTTGCTGTCAGTGACTTCAGTAATTGGCCTTTTTTTGAACAAAGAAGCTTCCTTCAAGACAAAGAATAGTTGGTAAAACATTATTGCTTAATGCAGCTGAATTTTAACAAACATTTGGCAACATAATAGGGAGCTTATTTACTTATGCATTTATTTCATTGATACTTACATGAAAATATATTAGTTTATCTTGACCATTATGGATTCAAAGTGAGTTATGCCATCATTTTAAAGGTCTGAATTTTCGCTGTCCTATTAATTAGCAATGTATTTTCCCAGCAGTACTTTAAGTAATCTTACTAGCTAGCAATAGCTACTTTAACCTCTAGTAAAAAATGCATCTGCAAACTTTGTGTAGTAACTTTTAGTTCACTACATGATGCCTCCAATCTTTTCTATTATCCGTGAGCCTTTTTTTTCATTCAACAGTACCTGAAAACAGTAAAAGTCACATATAAGTTCATTTTAGCATTCATCTCATATATTCTCATGTTCTTTGTTATGCATATTACTGATATAACTTCCACTGAGATGAATCTGTCCTTAGCTAGAGTTACACTGGCTTACTCTGCCAGCTACGGAAGCCCCCAGATTAAGGCCAAAGGATAATCACTATGATGCCTTTTTACACTCAAAACTCATATCTACATATGAAACAAAAAGCTTTGCAGCTGTGTGTGTATGTGAGACTGTAACTCTCATTTTTTTTTCATACAGATAAATGATACTGGCATTTCTTTGGTGAAAAAAAAAAGAAAGATGTTATTTTTGGTTATTTTGTCAGCATGTGGCCTATAACATGTCTAATAATGCACAAAGCTTAACACTGTAATGGTTTCATTGTTCCCTGTCCATTTCAGAACCAGTTCTGTGTGTTCTAAAAAGTAATATTGTGTCACCATTAATTCATCTCGCAATGGCTATGGCTGCCAATGCATGAACAGGCTAGAATTTTTTGAGAGTAAATGAATTTCAATCTGTCCCACATTGAAAGTTGAGAATTAATAGTAGGCGTCTGCTCAAAAATCAGGGACAGAATATACCAATGCCTTTCACACAGATACCTTTCATGCAGACTGACATTACCTCCCTGTCAACTTAATTAAGCATTATAAAGTAGATAAAACAAGACAAACACAGTAATTGAAATTTATTTGAGTACAGAGCTTGTCATAAGAAAACAGTAAGACATACAAGAGTCTTCTGAAATAGTCATATCCAATTAATTGAATTCTGTAGAGACACGAAAGGGTCAGACATAAAAATTAGATAGGTGATGTGAGTTATATTCTTATAATAAGAGGTCAGAAGGCAACATTTACTTTGTCCTTTGGTAATTGATTATCACTGCTCTCCCCCACTTCCTGGTTAACTTGGAATGAGAATCTTACTAGATCTTAGCACTCAATGACAGAAAGACTACTCTGGAAGAACTATTACATTGTATGATCCAAAAATTTCTCATACCAGGAGCCAGAAAGACAATCAACTGGGGGAAAAAACAATCAAAACAACAACAAAAAATCCCCAACCAAATCCTGAAAGAATCAACCCAGTACAATCATTTAAAGACATTACCAGTACGTCGGGATAAACACACATATACAAACATACGTACTATAAACAGTGAGACCACTTAAATTGCCAAATTCAGTGAAGAAAATGAGAGTTAATTGGATTCTTTTCAACAGATCAGAGCTCCCACAGTTGTCTTTATAAGCCTCAGGCGGGGGCGGCAGCAAAGAAATGCTGAGCAATTCTCATTAACTGTTTAAAGAGGAGGTGGTGTGAGAGTGCTGTTCACTGCACAGAACTCTATGTTTTACACATCAATTTTCCCTTTTATGCCCTTGTTTCCTTACATTCTTTATGAAGCACAGCCATGAACCATGGGTGGAGGAGCTCTATTCTGCAGAGCCAAGAACAGTGTAGCCTTGGTCCTTAACTGCTAAATAAACTGCTAAATCTATCTAAATAGTAGATCATGATAATGGCCCTTGGCTCTCTACACTGAAGACCAAGTGATTTATATCTGTTACATTTATTGTTTTCTCTATAAGCAGTGCCTGAGTTAAAAGGCATGAGGTTCAGGGACTGGAGGCAGTAATGATATACTGCTTCTCACTACAAGCTGCAGTAAGAAGATTCTATATGGCCCTGTCTGGTTTCACCAAGGACTTTACCTCACTCCCTAGCCTATGGCCCAGGCACCCTATTTCATCTCAGGCTCGGACCTCATTCCCTGCTTGGGTTGTGCTGCTGCTGCCTCCAGACCAGTGTCTGTCTTCTGCTGTTGTTGACTTGTTGGATGACTTCTTGGATGGACATTGGACTTGACTTACCTTTCTGAATTTGTCTGAAAGTCACTGGACTTCTGACACAACCTGTTATCATCAGTAGCCCTGCCAAGCTTACTGTGCTCAGATGCTATGGGGCTGAACTTTCTTGGTAAGGGCTTTGCCCTGCTGCTGGTGGGGTCACTGTGATTTCTGGTTCATCTGCCTCACACAACAGCAGCACTCCTGGAGACTCTCAGGGCCCCAGAGCACACAAGATGTGGCTTCCCCGCAGCTGACAGGACTCTCATTGGTGATCCAGTATATCATTAGCAAAAGTTCCTTTGCATACCAGCCTACTGAAAGCAGAAAAAATGGATGATGACAATAATAGTGGTGTAGCTAGCTGTGAAACACCACATCAAGTTATATTTAGCTCATTCATGATAGAACAACAAAGTCCCTAAAACTCTATAATCTTTTTTTATAAAACAGAGGTAGAAAGGGGTCTTCCCTAATTAATGTTAGATTAATGGAGCTGGACCTGGTTGGAGAAACACATGAGCCACCCACTTGTGTGGGTCTAAAGAGAAACTGGTACCTTTCTCTCCCACAAGAAACACCTATTTGGAATGGGAGACTGACTAATCCAGTTGTAACTTTCCTAATTAAAATTGTCCTCTCTGACTAAAGGAGAGAGATTGTCACGTGTTGAAGGACATTCAGCTTCCTGTAGTCAGCACACTGTCTGTGACTGGATAGGGGTCTGAATTCCTCTAGGTGACTTCTGATTGTTTCACTTAGTGCTGAACGTCAGAGTGATCATGACCAGATGCTTTCACTAAAACTACAGTAGCTTGTGTCTGCTTTTAAACTGAGGAAGACTGTTGCTCTAATGAACAAGTCTTGTTGCTTCTGCAGCTACAGGTCTTTTTTTCTTATGCTTTCTGTTCAGACTAACCTAACTAAAGTCTGACCCACCATATTTTCATTCATGTACAAATGACTTAGAAATTCTCTGCCAATGGACTACAGAATTAAGGGCCTGCTTCAGTAAGTAATTGCCTTTTACTCAACATCATTGTCATTGATACGTACCTTTTTTAATATTTTTTTCAAGGCAATTTGTATGACATTTTTCCTATTCTGTCTTTTAAGAAAAGATTATGCTGTTAAATAGCTGTCTTGGAAATGGATATATGTCTATTATTAATGCACAATATGTGCTACCACTTATAACTACTGAATAATATTAAAAATTCTTAAGGATCCATTAAAATTCATTAGAAACCTGTGTTCATGAACTTCAAGGGAAGTAGGACAACCTAACCAGTTAAGAGATGATCACCTACAGAAAGACCAGAGAGACAAAGGTTTTCCTTCGTTACTAAAGTGCCATGGAAATTTTACCTATTACTTCTTGTTTCCACAGAATTTCTCCCAGAGACATCTGAATGAAAAATGAAACATAAGATTGGAATATAGGTACTATAGATGAGATCGGTTTATTTTTTGTTTTGTCTATAACGTTAATTTAAACTGTTAAACTGTTTCCTTCTCAATTTCTGTGCTGCTTTCCACCTTAATGGGACCTTGGCTTTCCGTACAAGGATTGCAAAAATATATTAGATTTCAGCTATATGTTTATTATTTCATGCAGTCTTTTAAGAAGAACCTGGTTGTTGTAGATTTTATCTGTATCTTCCCTTTGACTTATATAAAAACATAATTTCAAATAATATCATTTAATTGTGTATAGAAGAAATGAATGGAAAACAACCATCCATACTCCATCATTTAAAACCAAAGATTTTTTTTCAGACACGAGGCATCACCCATGGTATTGAGCTAAATATTTGGATTCCCAGTCCAGGAGCAGAGCATCGGAGGGCAAGAGTCCAATAGTCAGCAAAATGGTTCTTTCATATAGTTAGAACAAAGGAGACTTGGATATTCCTAACTAATCTGCAAATTCCGTTGTTAACAGTCTTTAATTTTAGTTTACATCAGGCAAAAGTCCTAACTTTAGCCTACTCCTAGAGGCTGATCTACCTTAATGTGGCCTGCCTTCACCCATCTCCAGCTTGCAGTAACCTTAGATTTGTGGTAGTGAAGGGGTCTGACAAGACTTTATTGTTTTGTGATCTATAGCAGGCTTTGCTCAGTGAGAAACAGCTATGCTGCTTTCTGAAGAGCAGCCCCTGCCCCAGGCTGCAAGACAGGTTGTTCTGGGCAGCATCATGGGGGGCTTTCAAGGAGGTAGAAGGGTCATTTCCACTGGCACTAGTCTCCTCTGCTACTGCTCTTTACATTTGTCAGAGTGGCATTAACTGGAGTCTTCCCTGAGGTTTGCAAAATGTGTGAATATGTTCCTTCTTTGAAAAGGAAAATGCACATTTGATGAGGTCTCGTCATTTCTGAGGATGAGTTTGACAGAAGTTTTCTGCTCTCTTCCTTGCTTTGTAGGGATGCTTCCTCAGGATTATTGCTGTTACCTGAATCTGTCCTCAGTAGACTGCTCGCTTCAGTAACAAAAGATTTAGTGGCAGGAGCTGAGTTAAGGTCTCAAAGGGAGAAATAGAGATGGGAGAATTAGGCCGACTAGCCATTGAAGTAACTTACTAATGTAACACAGACAGCAATTATACATATGAATACCATGTGTCATTTGTTGTTCTGCTGCAAAATCCATTAAATGGCAAAATAGCACAGATTTGTACTGATATTTTTGAGGAAAAATGCAAACAAGATATCAGTTGTATTTCCTATGACAAGCAGATTTGCATTCTTTTGACAAGCATTTAGGGATGTGTAATATCATTTGTATAGCAATCCTTATCTGTATAGCATTAATTAGATATGCAAAAGTTATTAGTATGCAAAATATTAGGTATGGAACTCATGTTTTTATTCTGGCAAGAACCCAGAAGAAGATACAGGTGCTCGATGAGCTATAAAAATGTAAAATAAAGTACTAGTAATGTGTGATTTCTAATACTGAGCTAGTAAGTTATATTTCTAAACCAGAAATATAGCCTTTCTGTGCTTCTCCCCTCCCCTGCTTTTCATTTAATATTGGGACATAAATCATGAGATCTGTAGGTAAAACAAAATCAATGGAAAATAAACAGTAAAAAAATAAAACACAACATCTAAGATTCCTGAGTTATCAAAAAAACGTGTTTTCTGGGCTTCTTTTATTATTTTTTTTTGTTTGTTACCAAGTGTGCATCATGTCATTTAAATATAATTACAGTGATGTGAAAAATTGTGGAATTCAGTACAAAGATATAATACCATCTCTTAAAAAATATCATTGGCACAAATCTAAGGTTCTTGATTTTCAAGGAAAAAAATAAAAAAGTGTTCCCTCAGAATTAAAAAAAAAAAAAGAACCTCAGAATTTTAATAAAAAATAACTGCAAAACTATTGCATCAATCAAAAAGACAGCATTCTTTTGTATGTGAAATGGTTCCTAGACCTGTTTAGATAAGTCCCTGGAAAGTTATAAGTCTGATATTTTTTCTTTGCCTTCTTTTTCTGTTTACAATCAGCCAAGCTACACTGTCAGATATTTTGTTTATCATGAAGGTGTAGCCTTAATTTCTGGAAGAACTGCATAATCAAAGGAGTAAAAAGTGACCAAAGACATGGCACTTGCTTTCTGCCTAAAGATATCCAGTTTTTTTTAAAAAGATTTTCTTATTATCAGTGCAAGGCAAAATTTGCTCAGTACTTTAGAATATAAAAGTGTGAAATGTAATATCATAAAGAATTTCCTACTAATACAATAAAAAATCCCTACATCACTGTAAATTATATACCCTCCTCTTTAACCAAATTATTGAATATATTTTTTGTTAGTTTATATGAATATCACTTTGAAAATTGAATTAATAATTTCATAATTTATCATTATTTTTAGGTTATAGTTTTCTTTGTATTCACAATGGAACCTCAGTACAGAAACTGTAAAATTATAGAACAATACTAAAAATGTAACTGAATCTCAAAAGTTTTCAGGTAGGTGTTAGTCTAGGTTTACTGTAGCAGACATCCCAGTTTTCCACACAGTTTGCAGAATTAATTTTTTTTGTCAGCTATAAAGAATTTTGCTAACCAAGACTGTCTGTGTTGTTTATAACTACCAACTTATAACAAACATTTCCATGTTTCAATGTAGGATAGGTAATAAAGACCCAAGATTACTCAACCAGTGAACATAATTTTACTTTCTTAAATCCCATTTATCTTTTACTAGTGTCTCTCTTGAGCTAGGAAGGTATTTTGGCACTCAAGTCTTCGATTATTATTTTATGGACAAGCTAATGGATGTTTTTCCAAACTGAAATAAGGAATTCAAAGGGGTTTATATTATTGTTTTATACTCTGTATTCATAAAATATGATGTCATAGGATTAGTCACTATTCAAAAACAATATTTGCATTAGATTTTCTTCTTCAGTAGATAATCATACTGGTCCCAAGCTATAGGAAGACAATGCAGGAAACTACTAGAAATCTTCAAACATAAAAATTGAAGCAGGATAAGCCTTATTGCTCAGCCTTCCTGCTACCAAGTATTTTTTAATTTCCATAACCAGAACTCATGAAGCATTACTAGATATTCTCCTAAAAGAAAAGATTAATATTTTCACTGATTCATAGCACAGCATTTTTGTTGGCTCAGTCAGCTGCAAGGACAGCTGCCCAGGCTGAAGCCTGATTTTCTTCATCACATTGCATTAACTGTGAATTCCTGGGCTCCTTCTGGCTCCCTATACCATGGTGTTGTTTACCACCCTCATATCCATGACCTACCACAAAAGTACCCACCTCTATGCAAGCCTGCCACTCATCAAAAACCACACACATATTCATATCAGTCATCATTAGCATTTTTGTCTGAGGCAATGCAGGTGCTTCTGGAGGGGGTTCCATATGCCTGAAACAGTCTTACAGAGAGCAATTCATACTCTCTTAATATTCCTGTTTATAATTTTAATTGCACTTCAATCACACTGGCCTTTCCATCCTGGAGAATAATTGATCTTGTCTGTCAATGTCTGAAGCTGAGCTTGGTATGGTTTCTCTAAATTTCCCTTAACTCATGTTATCAGTAAGCAAGTGTCTGCACATTATTTAAGTGTGAAGATTTGCACTGAGTCTGATTTGGGTTTAGTCCTGGAATTTAAATTTTTGCTAAGGGAAACCAGCAAAGAACTCTTTTGTTCTAAATGAAGATTTTATGAAGATTTTATTTTGGAATGAAATATTTCTTTATCTCATTTCTGTTGGAGCACTGTAGTTATCAAACAATACACAGTTTATAGCTTATGTGTGTAAATGCCTTTTTTCAGCATTTATTTATGTTTCTATTGTATATGCTATAACATTACTATTAAAACATGCTTCATATCAGGTAAGACTTATATAGATGGAAAAAAGAACACAAAATCCTGTGGATTTCATCTTGATGAGAATACTGTTAATCATAGAATAGTTAGGGTTGGAAAGGACCTTAAGATTATCTAGTTTCAACCCCCCTGCCATGGGCAGGGACACCTCAAGCTAAACCATATCACCAAAGCTATGTCCAACCTGGCCTTGAACACTGCCAGGGATGGAGCATTCACAACATCCCTGGGCAACCCATTCCAGTGCCTCACCACCCTTACAGGAAAGAATTTCTCCCCATATCCAATCTAAACTTCCACTCTTTAAGTTTGAACCCATTACTCCTTGTCCTCTCACTACAGTATAAAACCGTAAATACGGAAAAAGATAATAAGGAAAATATTTCTGAAAAACTATAATGGAAACCAGCTTTGCATGTCAGGTTAATAGAATAATATTTTACCTAAAAAGCTGAATGTCCCACACCTGCCAGACTTCAGCCCTAATATATTTTAGGTAATAGTCACAATGAAATATCTATTTTTAGTTGTTAAAATAAAGCTTTATAAAATATAACAAAATGTGTGAGGAAAAAAATCCTTGGGATCTTAGATACAGGACAGTATCAAACATTATCTCCTTTTCAGACTACTAATTTATCAAAGGTATTCTGTGGGAAATGCTTAGCATTTCTCAAATAAAGCATGAGATTGCATTTGATGAGAAAACTCACTGATTTGAAAATGCATTGATCCATTAGGAAGGCACATGGAAGTTCTAAGTGAAAAAGATACTGGTTACCATAAAAATGCCTTTCTGTTACATTACACTGTTTAGCAAAATTCCAAACTGTGACCCATCACTTTTAGCAAGGATGCATCTGAGAAGATGAATTAAGTCTTGGACAGAAGAGGCAGGTGAACTTGTCCTAACTATAGGTGGTGCAGTAATTAAAAGTCAGGGAAACCACACTCCCTGACAGTTCATTAGACAAAACAGGATGAGGAAAATGTCTCCTCATGTCTATTTGCTAACGCTGCTTGGACTTCTCTGTTATACTATTCATAAAACAGCAGGAGGAATTAATCTGTTGAAAGATGCACTTCCTATTTTATGTGTGTCCTTCTGTGTGATCAATACTTCCAGCCTTTGACTAAAAGCTTAACTTAGCTAAGAGACCTGGGAAATATAACAGTGGAAATCTATATCTAGTGATAGTGTTAAAATTATTGAGTTGAGCCAGCACACTACTTAGGAGCTTAATGTTGTCTGAATGGGATTATATTTTGTTGTCTATCAAGATAATTTTTACATATACCTTACTAAGCAGTTCCAGATGGAGTTTGTTCTAGAGCTACTGGTGCTGCACCTTCTTGCTTCGTTTCATGGTATGTAGAAAAGCTAGCTCCAGTACATATGATCTTACAGTTTAGCAGTTAAAAATATATATATTTGATTTTTTGTACTTTCATTCCTATTTTCCGTTATAAAGAATATTGGGATGCATTTTAGGTTTTCTGTAAAAAAATGAGAGGCAATTCACAGCAAGGCAGCTTTTTGGCTTGAGCTGATTGTGGTTTAGCAGTTTGTGCCCTAGTTGAATACTTTATGAGTAGTATCAGACAGCAATGTGATTTCAACTGAAATGACTAGGTTGACATGAGACCTGCTGAAATCACAGTCTAATTTATGTCTGCAAAACTGATTTCTGCTTTACAATAGAATCTGCATGGTTTGATACAGCCCTGACCCTGCAAACATTTGTGCATGTATTTGTCATTATCAGTAGTAGATTCTTATCTTTTGATGGAACTTCATATTAATCAGGTAGTTACTGATATTTCATTGCACTAACATTCATTAGTAGTTAAGAGCTGTAGGGAAATCCATCTACCTCAGTTTTTAGATTTCCTAATAATCTAAACTTTTGCTTCAGGGATCACTTTAGTGCAAAGAAGCCTTTTCAGCTGATCCATGCACATGCTACCTTATGCTCTGAAGCATCTACCTTACCAGGCTTGAGTTTTCTTGATATAAACACTATTTATGGAAAAGTACCTTTCATAAGGGACTTGTAAGTGTGCTTATGAACACTTATGGAGTATGGTGGAAGGCTCATGCATACTGCATTTTACTAATAGTATTTTGTAAAGTTGAAAAGAAAAATGACGATCAAAAGAAGAACAATTAATAATAAGCCAGATGCACAGAACTTTGCTATGACTCTTGAAATGGATTCTTTTGTATAAAACGTAAAGGTAATGAGATAGTTGACTTGGTTGATGGCAACAGTATTTGCAAGTATTTTAGCACTATTAATGGAAATTTTTCATCTTTTACACTCAGATTAAACAGCATTACATAAACATCTGTAGGAGGTATTTGCACTCTGATATGGTGGATTAGTTGTGGTCTGGTGTCACTTCCTGCACTCTAGTGCAAGAGGCTGAAAAGCTTCCAGTATAGCTGAAAAAGTATAGGCATTAAGGAAAATAAACAGGAATAGAGGCCAGCTCCATCTTATTAAGTCCAGTCTAGCTGTGCATGGTCAGCCTAGTTGCAGAAGTGACTTGGATAACTACAGCATCGCTGGGATTATATATGACTCACAAACAAATAAAAAATCCCATTATAAATATTTTAAGAACTAGTAATCTACACCTGGCACTTAGCAGCCATGGTTAGGAACAGAAGATGTGACATATATTTCTCACTCATCCTCTCTCTGCATTCTGCTACTGATTACTTGAGTTTTAAGACAGTTCTATGCCACCATTCTATGTTAACTTTGTCTCTAGTACCTCTATTTTACTATTGCACTTTAATACACAGAAATCCTCTGTCTCTTTGGATGTCAGAGAATAGCGTACAGGGGGGGCAATTTACTAATTTCAGTAATTTTTCATTCTTCTGAGTTTCCTTTAAAGCTTTGTCTGTATCCTATCAGCATCTAGTAATGAAATCACAATTTTTAGAGTCATTGATTCTTCATAAAAATCAATAGATTGTGTTAGTCCCTGCCACAAGACTTAGATGGAAGGCTGCAACTTGAAAATTGCAAGCATGAGTTTAAACTTCTCAACAAAATGCCAATTTAACCTTTTTGTTTGCTCCTAATCTTATTGAAGGTCCCCTGAGGCTATATTTACCTTCAAGGCAAGTGAAGGTTTTAAACCTATCGGCAGGAGGAATTAAACAGTCCTGTACCAAAAGAGCGAGAAGAGGAATTTTGAAAGGGTTTCAGGTTCAGTGTGAGACCCAGACTAGTGTCTAACCTGTCACTCAAGTTCTCATTACAGTCCCAAGGTCAATCACTCTGACCAGGAAAACTTGGGTGCACTTTACTTAAGTAATGCCCTTTTTAAAAGTACTTTGCTTCTAACACTGCTGGAGATGAACATCTTTATTCTTTGCAAGTTTTCCTTAAAAGTACCAGTGCTTTCAATGTACCTCTTAGTGATGAATTATTTTTTTTAGAAGGGAATTACACCTTCGTTCATTTTTTTTCTCATATTTTTTTTTCACGGCTGGGAACAGTACAGGATGGATGGGCTGAAATATTTAAATCCTCTTTTCACCTAAGTACCAGGCTCCACCAGAAAATGCCTACTGTAGGTTTCAAGAATACTGATACTTTTAGATTCTTAAAAAAAAGAAATAATAATAAAAAAAAAAAAAAGAATAAGGCATTGCTTGTAGCAAAAGAAATTGCTGATATAAAATGATATCTTGATAGAAAACAAAGAAATGTAAATGTACCCAGTTTCTGCAACTGGATCTGCATAGGCTGATTCTGGCACCAGTTTTCAAAAATAAGGGTCTCACTACAGAGGCATGACTGGAGTGGAAAAATCTAGACTGCAATTGCAAACACATGGATAGCATTTACATCAGCTGGAGCCACATTAAGCTGTAGGTGTTCTAGGTAGAAACCATGTTATTTTTTTATAGCTGTAAAATATTCAGCTTTGTACAGACACACTCAGTTCTGACAGATAGTCTGCAATAATATAACTAATAATAAAATATATGTTGAAAAAATACATTTGCGTATGTTATGAATTCTTACTAACTCCTTGCTTTCTTATGTTTCTTTTATTTGAGATGAGAAAACACAAGATTAATTTTGCCAGAATCTGCCATAACAGCCAAATTCTTTTCCAGAGAGACCAAGAAAGAAGCAAACCTGAAACGCCTGGAACATTTAACCTGGATAGGGGAAACCAGTTAAACACTACATGGCACAATGCTGTGTTAATCTGATCTCATGGGTGTCCTTAAACTATACAAGTAACTAATTAAATCCTATCTGCTTAGCTTGCAAGAAACTGCTGTCAAAAATGTACATTTCATACTGGGCTGTAGAGAAATTATATATTTTGTATTAAATAGCAGATAAATACTTAAAAAAAATCGAAACCCAAAACATTCAGTAGAAATCCAGTTACCTCCTTATGCTTACTGAGAAGTGTGATCTCATTTTATCTCTTTCTCTGTGAAAAAGAATGAGAAATTATCTTTTCCTTAATTTTTTATTTAGTTTTCTTTTTTTTTTTTTAACCTGGACATGTAATTCTGAATACAGTCCATAGATGTAAAATGAAATCCACTATATCTAACCATTACTGTATGAAGCAAATAATATTAATGGAAGACTATTCAGAAAATAGCCTATCTGTAATTTTAATAATTGTTTGATTTCTTATATGTGCTATACTTTCTTCAGTATCAACTGTAGATGAGATATTGCACCTCACAGATCTTCTAAAATAAACTCTATTATTTTAACCTTCCTTTTTCATTGGTATTGGGAAATTTCATTGGCTTCTCTTGATTTTCATTACTTTTCCTTTTTTTGAATATCTGAGCTATATGTTTGTCATGGGTTCAGCAGTAGCAGTCATTTTTCTCCTTCTTAGTAGTTGGTGCAGCACTGTGTTTTTGACTT
>JAOEHY010017189.1:0-21458 GCA_025447955.1 Psilopsiagon aurifrons
TCTCAGGCCACAAGTCAAAAACACAGCGCTGCACCAGCTACCAAGAAGGGGAAAAACGACTGCTACTGCTGAACCCATGACACACACTTTCTAACTAATATATAATAGCATATGTGCTTTCTTACCATAAATAAACTGTCTGGTTTTTGCTACACATTTGTGGTCAGTTCCTGCAGTCTTTACACCCACATATTTTTTCATGTCTTTGTGATTATTCTGAATTCATTCTTCTGAATTTTTAATTCATTAACTTTGACACAATAAGTATATACTTGCTAATGCAGCTGATGATCTTTATTCAAACTCTCCAACTCTATGATAATGATGTTACTGAACTGATGTTCAAGACCTGCACTGACCATGTCTTAGTAAGGGAGGGAGATTAGCCTACTCCTAATCCTGTCTTTCTATTTCAAATGGTTATGCAAAGTGGCTTGGGTAGTGTGATTTCTGACACATGCATCATGAATTGAACAATGAAGCTGCATTTTGTCAATGACAATGTTTGACAACTCTCTAAGACTTCAGTATTTCATATTGAATCCTGTTATTTTAGTGTACTGGGCAAAAAGACAGCATACTTTACCAAATTAGTTCCTTGAACCAATAACTGTATATATACTGGTTTTGCAGCTAAACAATAGGGTAGCAATAGCAGTTGTATGGTACATATCTACATTTGTTTATAAGGAGATGCCTCTTTCATTTAAGGCATTCTGGTTTTGCCTTCCAGAGGCTGCTTCCATTCTTGCTGTCTTCAGTGGGATATGATGATTCAGATAGCAGACTGCTGAGGTAGCAGAATTCTCTATTATTTCAGTGTGCCTCAAGGCCTCAACATCTCTTTTATCAGAAAGAGGGCTGCAACAAACCTTTGTTTTTCTTGTGCTAATGGTCAAACTTAACCACTTGGCAGCTTGATCAGAACAGACAGAAATATGCTCAACGCACATATATACAAGACAGCTTACCAGCACCTTGCAGCAGTGTCCAGAATACAGACTCACAGATTTAGAACAGCACAAGGTATCTGACATCTAGGCAAAGTTGAATAAAGATTCTTTTTTCTTTCTTTGTCCTTAAAAACATTTTGGCAGTGTAACTATATGGAAGCATAGTGAGAGAGCATAGCTTGCTATTCATATTAAGCTGAATTTACTTTTTCCTGCAGGAAGGTTTTCTGAGTGGCTCCATCAGCAACTCCATTGCCTATTTTCCTGGAAAGATTTTTCCAAGAAACATAGAGAAGCAAGCTAGTCCAGCATATATCTTAATATGACTGGTGTAGTTTTGTTTGGAGAGGGCAATGATGCTGGAAAACTTGAACTCCCAGGTCATTATCTCCTTATTTAATCTCCTCTTAGTGTGATGACTGTTAAGAATTGGTAAGAATACATCAGACCTCATTGCCTTGATCAGCAACAACTGTGTAACACCATAAAGACACTACAAATAGCTGGTTTATTAGTGGGATTCTAAGTATAATGGTGTAATTTTATCAAAGGTTTCATTGCAGTTAACATACAAACAGCTCGGCAAAGCATGGAAGTATCTGCATTAGTACTGCACTGTTTCATATTTGCTCTCAACAGAACCTGATTTTGGGGAAGAGACTGGTTTTGAATCCTGTAGAAATGTGTGACCTTTCTCTGGATCTTCAGCTTAATGAAACTCAACCACCCCTTGCACCCACCACCATTTATCATTCTTAACTTGAAGGCTTGCTTATTTCCTGTTTGGCTGTAAGAGAGGACCTTTCCCTTTCGCCACATTTTTTTTCTTTGACCCAGGCTTTCTGTAATAAATGCATAAGAGTGAATAGAGATTTGATAGACTCTTTTTATCAAATTAATTTTGAGGATGGCATATGACAAAGATGAGTCTTTTCTACTCTTGTTAACACCTTTTGATTTGATTTTTTTACTAAACAAGGAAGAATTTAACTTGGTCTCCAGTTAATTCTTACACCTGGGCATTTATAAGTAATTCAGTAATTAACTAATAAAGATTTAGTGCTTCAGAGAGCTTGATTCACTGCAAGATATGACAGTGGCAGCCACACACACACAGCATTTTATTGGGCTCTGCCCAGACTGTGTATTTGCATGGCTTGACTATTTTTGACATTAGGAATGTCAGCTTTCTGATGCAATCAAAAGGATGGCAGAGCTTGGAATGCAGATGCGCAAACACCTTGTCAGTTGTTTGAGTATGTATTGCTACCAAAAGGTATTAGTTGTATGATAAAGCGTGAATTTTCCTTTCAAACATGCAGCCCTTCCTTAAAAATTTCCAGTCTTTCCCATGCAGGTATAGAAGCTTCTTGGTGTGATAAGACTTTGTCATTTCAACAGCTGAAGGTATGTATGTTCTAGTAGTAAAAACCTGAGACCCTGTTAAAGAAATGTTGGGTAGCATATCTTTGAAAGGGTCTCAAGCAAACACACTTCACTTTCCTCATCAAAAATTTCTTCTGCCAACAGCAGGAACTTCCTCCAGAAATGGTTTGCTGTGAGACTGGAGGTTAAGGATGAGAATCAAAAATCATCCACCATATGCTCAACTGTTAAATAAATATATTAGACATTTGTGCTCCTTAGTTATGGAAACTGTGGTGAATAAATTATATAAGCAATCAGATCAAACAGGCAAAAATTCTGTGAAGAATGTGAGCAAAGGGTAGATTGGGTTTCCTACACTTAAATCTCAGTTAACACTATTAAAACTTCATTTCCTTTGCAGTAATGCAAATTCTGTCTTTGCACTGCATCTATAAAGGCTCACAGGCAACATGACCATGTGGCATGTTCCATAAACTGGACTAAATACGATGCACAAAAGCAGCTTACTTCCTGGGCAATGAGGAGCTTGGAAACTGAGTTTGGGAACATCAAAAAGGGACAACAGGAGGAGCTGCTGCAACCATTTTGAAAAGAGGATATGATTCTATGCATATTCTTTTGTCTTGTCAAGAGATGCGTGAGAGGAGCAGGAAGAAAACCAGATACAGCTTTGTTCCCTCCTAATCATCACCCAAGCACCTAACAATGACCCTGGTAATGAAGTGTTGGTGTGAAATTCTGGATTTTGTCTTGGAATCAGAATTTGAACCCAAATTAAGGAGACTAAATCGAACTAAGTGCTTTGGATTCACAGTTGAAAATCTTTTTTTCTTCTCTTTCCTCAATCCCCAAAATAAAGCCTTAACCACCAAAATGAGAACCAGTTCTGTACCTGATTTAATGTATTCTTTTACCTCTCACACCCCATCCAGGATGGAGGAGGAGCAGGGAAACACCAACACACATAGTATGGAGGATGAAAGCAATTATAATGCGTGATGTAGGAGGAAGAAAATTATGGGAAAATTGCCTATAGCCGTTCTCTGATAATTACATTTCATAGATTATAAAAGAATCACAGAAATATATATGTAAATTACCTAAATTCTCTATTGGAGTTTTTCTCTGTTCTCTACATTGTGAAAATTCTGTGAATTTTTGTGAATTAAGAACAATGATAAAAATAAAAGTCAATTTATTTAATTTCAAATGATTCATGGTGCATGGCAGATGGATAAATGGTTGGTTTGTATATGTACAATTCTTTTGCAAAATATATATGCTATAATGAGATAGTTAATGTACTGCTGAAAGGGAATTCATTTTGGGAACATTACAGTTTGGTGTGATGAAGATAAAGCTAAATAATTACATCTGGATTTTAACTTTTTTGTTTTTTTTTGAGAGACTATTCTGTTAAATTTCTGTATAAATGGAAAGATAATTAAGCTATTCATGTACTTACTGGCTATGACTTGGAAAATGTGGAATTTTACAATGTTTTGTATACACACAGAGTTATTTCCTACTGTACAGTTAGATATCACACTTCAGACAGAATCCAGTAAAGCCTTTTACTTCATATACTGTTCAAGACAAATACAGAAAGCAGGATTTTCCCTTTTTCCATATTTATTTTGTTTTTCACTTCAATATTAGTTCATCTATTTCATAGGAAGCATGTCATTTATGGACAATCTTTTGGTGTATCTGGAAGAAATGAAAGAGAGATGAAAGATCTGATTTGCCGGTATAATATGAGCTTCAGAAACAGTGTTTATAAAGGATGTCCAGGTAAAGCCCTTTTGAACTTTAAGTATGCTTCAGTTACACTGATATAAATCAGGAGCAATCTCTGTAAACAAAAGTCTATTATTTAAGAAGAAAACCCATGAGTTCTGAGTAGAAGATTAAGATTTTGTTGTCAAACTGCTTAACAAACTAACATTTTCACATTTTATTTTGTCCATCTCCTGCTATCTAGCAATAACACTGTTTTGTTATTTGAGGAGAACAATATTCTTTAACTTTAGTCAGACCTAGATTTCTGACTGACACCGGCATAAGTTACTGTTGATATAATTGTATTGCATTTTTCTCTCTTACTTTTTATGCTCTAATTCCTGCTAAACACTATATTAATATGAACGAAGTTAATTTCCCCACTGGAATGAAAAAATACTTCAGTCAATCTTCTGCCTGTCATAAGGGAATAGTTGGTAATTGATTACATTTTTGTATTGACTGGGTGTCTTTTTGTCATGGAACAGGAATTTGCATCTGTTCATAGAAACAAGAGCTGGGGTAGGCACCAGCCTGTTACATGCAAATGAAGCTATTTCACACCGGTTCCCATTCTCATTCTTCCTTTCCCATATTTCTCCCCTGTTCACCACCAGAGGTGGCAGTCTGACTGTCAGAAGTAACAGCTCTTGCAAGAGTTTAAAATTCTTGGAGAAAGGTATTTCATTCACCATACAGCTTCTGCTCTTCCAGGTGGTTCCTGTTCGTGTCAACAGAGTTTCAACAGCCTTGGTCATCCCCATTATAAGCTGGAAGAAATCAGGCTCTGATCAGATACTGCTACACAAACCCAAACAATTATGTTTCACCACTTCCCCTCTGAACTGATTTTAGATAGGCTGCAGCAGTGGACATGTTTGGCCCATTTGGTACTATTACTTTCACAATGAACCACCCTGGAAGGTATTTTGAAATCACAGTTCATGTCTTCATGAACTCTATTAGTGTTTCTAAAGGTATTCTCTTCTTATTTAAGCTGAAAGCATAAAATACCTAGATGAAAGAATGAACACTTGCACGATTCTGTTTCTTCACTATAATGACATTTTTTCCGGGACCAGATCAGAATATTCAATTTTCCTTAAAGTTTCTCCTCAGCACTTTCCAGTTTCTCTCCTAAATCACAAAGTTTTGCAACTCAGAGAATGTTTCTGAGATGCTTTGGGTTTAGTTCCCGCCCTTTTTGAACTAAACAAAAAATGTTTTTCTTTATATAATCATGTCCCATTTAAATGGTCAGATGACTGAAATTCCTTCTTAGACAATTTACTGTTTAATTATCACCTCAGAGAGTTAGATTTTATCAGTACCTTGTTTTGTGTGATAAATCTCTCTCAATTCAGGGATTTTTATTTAGAAAAGGAGAATTTAAACTACAATAGTGTTACATCCAATTATTTATCTAGATGTTTCCTTGAGGTTTTAACTCAGCATTGAGCCAAATGTAGCAGGGCTGACAGTTGCATCCCATCAACAAAACATCCACAAGACAGGTATGGGTATTGGCACAGAATTTTCAATACTGAGCAAAACTGACAGGCAGAGAAAGTTGGGGTAGTTCATCTGAAAGAACAGAAGGCTCAGGGGAGACCTTATAACAATCTTCTAGTACCTAGAGGTGGCCTACAAGAAATCTGGAGAGGGACTTTTCACAGGGGCATGTAATGACAGGACAAGAAGAAATGGTTTTAAACAGAAAGAGCTTAGATTTAGATTAGGCATTAGGAAGAAATTCTTTATTGTGAGGGTGATGAGACACTGGAACAGATTGCTGAAGGAAGCTGTGAGTGCTCCATCCCTGGCAGTGTCCAAAGACAGGTAGGATGGGCCTTTGAGCAACCTGGTCTAGTGAAAGGCGTCCCTGCCCATGGCAGGGAGGGTTGGATCTAGATGATCTCTAAGGTCCCTTCCAACCCAAACCATTCTATGATTCTATGAATATAGTGAACAGTCTGCAATACAGCCACAATTAACAAATGTTCATGTTAATAAATCACCAAAGGTGGATTCCACCCCTTTTAAAAGTGAAATTTCAGAAGAGTCATCTTGCATTTGTTTCGGCATCTTATTTAAGTTGTGATGTACAGAATACTTGACAAACTTCACAGAAGGAAGAAAGATGAAGACTATCTAAAAACTGTACTGGACAGTTCAGTTTAAATAGGAGACTTCACAGCAGCAACAGTAACAAGATGTAGTGAAAATTCAAATCAAGTTTTCTGTCTGTGAAATCAGCATACCCAGGAACTAAAGCTCTGCCAGAATTCAAGAAGAAGGTATATGTTTTAGGGTGTAGATACAGTTCTTTTATCCAGGACAAGAAAAATGGCTTTTTATAGAGATAATGGAGTTTGTGTGATCTGATTCCTCATGCCATGTAATTGAACTGTTCATTTATCATGTAGCCAATATACTGCTGTTCTCCATTGCTAAATGGCTGTTTGGTAAAGGGCAACATGATATATATACATCAAGTAATATGAAGGCATATTGTTGAGCCGTTAGAAAAAAACAGCTAGGAGTGGGATGTCAGAAACATCTAGATAAGAAAAGCCTCATAGTCTGAATCAAAGCACACCACAGAGCTGGAATCCATTTTCCAGCCAATAACAGGGAAGAGATATGGCTTTGTACAAGCGTATAGATTAAAGAGATGATCTGTTCATCATTCAAGTCACCTGACAGCTTGGACATCTTTAAGAATTATAATAAGCATGCCATGATAAACAAAAAATAAAATTAAAAAATGTTAACAAAAAAAGATAAACAAATGCTGAAGAGATTCTAGAAATATAACCACACTATTTTTGAAATACTGGGAGATGAGTTCACCCAGCGTTAAAAGCTATAAAGCTGCAACGGGTGAAATATCAGTAGTAAAATGGAAGGTTTGGAAACCACACTCTAATCAGTATCTAACCATGTGGAATGATCTAATGTTATTTTCTCTATCAAACAATAAATGTAGCAGAGAAACACTTTCAAAACTGCAGATTGATAAAAGGTTTCCTTAATCAGCCTGGCATTTCTTGAACATGAAGCTGTGAACCTACCTTTGAGTAAAAAAGGCCCTTTTATACTAATTGCAGACCACCTGCAGTATTTGCCTTTGAAAAGCAAGTGCAGAGTCTTTGGGTAAACATAATTTGAGGACTGTGAATTGCCGGTGTCTTTTGCTGTTTTTTCCTGACAAAACTGTTCATAACAGGAGTGGCTGAGTCTGAGCATCTTTTCTTCTCTTTCCATATGCAGCACTGTATTGCTTCTCCTGAGGCCCTTTTGTCCTACAATTTTTGAGATGTGTGAAGCAGAGCTATTCACACTCTATTGGAATAAAGAACACCCTGTTTATGTTGTAAGAGAAAAGGGTAGCTGAAGACAAATGCTGTTTTGCAGTTCTGTCTCAGGGCAGCATTCTTCAGCATTCTTCCAGGCTTCTATCAAGGTATGCTTCACTAAATCAAATAACATGTTGCAATTCACAGTCTTGAATATCCTGAAAAGGTGACATTGTGCTTAGTCTGCCTCAGAACTGTACTCTGGTTTGGAATGATGTCACTAATATTCTGAATATTATTATTGCAAATTCTCAGCTGCTTTAAATTGCCTAAAGTAATTACCTTCACATTTCCTTTAGAACTAAGTCTATAATCCAGATTTACATTCTCTTGAGATATTTTGTGCAGTGAAAGTGAATCAAGACACCCACTAATGCTTAATGAAGTTTTTTAACCATGAAACAACATCTCTCCCTAGAACTAAAATATGCACTGGTGTCCCTACTTTTAAAGTCATTACACACCCTTATTCCTCAGTGATGCAGGCCTACAATCTATCAAAAGCATAATGGTGTCAAACTGTAGGAGCTCAGACACTCTAAACATCCTCTCTGTGGTTTTAATCTGAAAACAGCAGAAGCAAGTGAAGTCTTCTGCTTCTGAATTTGTTTTCCATGTTGGCCCCTAAGATCAAATTAATTGAATTTAAGTCAGTGACACAGCAACAGTTTCTGAAACTCAGGGATTTTGTCCCCTGACATATGTTCTTTCAAGATAACATCTCCTTCCTGTTGGCAGTGCTCACAGGGTAGTCTCTGGTGGTTCATGGTCATGCTCATGGTGCAGCTGTTTTACTAAGTTTCTAAAATATGTTTTGAAATTCAAAGGGAATTTGAAAGAAAAGTCAGATGTGTAGGAAATTCCCTTCAAGTCTGCTTTTAACTCCAGAATAAACAGAATGGTTTTGAAACACTAGAATGCTTCTTGGATTTTTATCACAGTAAAAAAGTCACTACAGTTCCTCCTTGTCCTCCTGCTAACAGATCTCTGTAATCTGTTCTTACTCAGCAGTGTTTCATTTGCTAAAATCTCTTTTATCACTTAGATAAAATGGCCCAATTGTTCATAAGGAAAAAGATTATATAAAAGAATAGTTAACATATACTGATAATTTGAGAAGAATCAGAGTTAAGCAGCTGTTAGGCCAGCAAAGCCAGTCAAATAGCAAATTAAGTGCTCTTCAACAGCTCTGAACAGTGAATGGAATGGCTCCATCTTCTCATCAGTATTAATCATAAGGCTCATAATTTATAAAATTTACAACTAATAAAAAGCTCTTTTTTTTTAAGTAATATTTTCATACACAATGGAAATACCTTTTGCTGCTTTGCAAACACTAAATATTTGGTCACAGAAGGCATTTACCCAAAATTCACCATTCCAACTATTAAAAGGTGATTCCTGGGGCCCTGGCAAATCTCTACAGTCTTCTAACATTTTCTATTGTCCCTGACTGTGGCATATGTCCATGGGCATTCCAATCTCTTGAGGCTTTTCAGATGAACTAGTTCATTTAGATTCAACTTGGCAACAGGAAAGCATAATCTGTGTAATCCACAGATTGAGGAGATTAAAAAAAAAAAAAAAAAAGGAAAAAAAGGAAAATTAATCCAAAAGAGAGTTTTGCCAGCAAAATCTTCAACAATATGTTCAAGGGAAAGGAAGAAAAGAAGAATGCCTGAAGCTTCATTTATAGTTAGAATCATAGGATAGTTAGGGTTGGAAAGGACCTTAAGATCATCTAGTTCCAACACCCCTGCCATAGGCAGGGACACCTCACACTAAACCATATCACCCAAGGCTATGTCCAACCTGGCCTTGAACACCGCCAGTGATGGAGCACTCACAACTTCCTTGGGCAACCCATTCCAGTGCCCCACCACCCTTACATTAAAGAATTTCTTCCTCGTATCCAATCTAAACTTCACCTGTTTAAGTTTGAACTCATTACCCCTTGTCCTATCACTACAGTCTCTAATGAACAGTCCCTCCCCAGCATCCCTATAGGACCCCTTCAGATATTGGAAGGCTGCTATGAGGTCTCCACACAGCCTTCTCTTCTCCAGGCTGAACAGCCCCAACTTACTCATCCTGTCTTCATACTGGAGGTGCTTCAGTCCCCTGATCTTCCTCGTGGCCCTCCTTTGGACTCTTTCTGCTAGATCGCCTGGATTTTTTTTTTACCCCTCTTCCAGTATTTTAAATCCTCAGTCTTGTATATATTTCTGTAACTACCATATGTCATGTCTCTTCTACCTATCAATTGCCTTTTATGTTTGGAGGAAGTTAGCTCCACAGTTCTGTCTTTTGACAAATGTAAGAAAACTGTGGTAGACCACAGATTATTAAATTCTGACACCAACTGATAAACAAACTGTGAGAAGCTAATTCAGCTTATTTTTTTTTTCTGCTTTCTTTTCAGTGTAGTGAATAGTATCCTGTTTTCATTTATGGTAACTAGGCAATGAATATATATACTACTCAGTCTTGATCTAAATGTAGGTTTGTAAATGGCCCAGAGAAAACTTACTTTGTCTCTCCTATATAAGAAATAATTTCATACCTAACATAACATGCCTAATAAGTTTATCTCTGTGTTGTCTAGATAGCCACTCTTCTGACTCTAATACATAGCTGTTCGTAACCTAATCCCTAAATATAAAATATGATGTATTTGAGAGGTTTCGGGAACAGAACATATTCTGGAAGGTCCAGATCTCTGCTCGGATCAGGCTGGGTATCAGTCAGTGGGTGGTGAGTAGTTGAATTGTACGTCACTGCCTTTTTTTTGATTCTTTACCCGTTTAGTTGCATATTCTCCCCTCTTGTTATTTCCCTAATTATAATTAGCATTATTATTACATTATAATTCAGTTATTAAACTGTTCTTATCTCAACCCAGGGGTTTTACATTCTTTTGATTCTCCTCCCCATCCTGCAGGGTTGAGTCCTCAGTTTCATAAGGAGTAGTAAGGCAGGACTGCTGTTACTTGTGTGTCTCATAGCCCTGCATTCTTAAATAGTGTCTAGCAACAAGTTACTTTACATAACCTTAGGGATTTTGTTTGAAAAGAGTTTTGCAAAGGGCCTTTCACTATATTGCATTTGAAAGAGATTTTGCTCCTATATAACAGAGGCTGCTTTGTGTCAAGGGATAGAACTAAGAAAAACCCTAGTCTATATCCATGCGTGTTAGCAAAAATCCGGTGTCAGAGCCCGCTCTTTGGTCTTTTCGTCAACTAGAGTGATCTAGCTATGCGACACTATTAAATTCTTACCTTTTAAAGCATCTAACCACTCCCAGTCTGCTTAGTGGGGACAGTGGCTGATTTGGGTGTATATCCTAGATGTCGCAGAACTCATTCTGAAGGTTTCTAGCTGGGGCAGAGAAGTAACATGGATTAATTTAACTTACTGATTTAATTATAAAAACAACATAGCTTCACTGGCAGAAGAGGGGCAGGATATGTTTAATCCACAAACGTAAACTGTGCACTATTATCTGGCTCCATGGAGCAAATAATTTTTATGGGATTTAAAAATACGTTGGAAGGTGGGCGGTGGAAGTCATAAGTAATTGAATTATCTACAGCTAGAATTCAGAAAAGATGACAAGATTCTGTGCAATTCTGATCCCAGCAAGCCTTTTCAAGCATGACTTTTGGCTTAAGTTGATCGCAATCTGGTAATGATCTGAGTTGTGTTTATTTCCATTTGAGGATGGGTAAGTGACAGAGAAAGGAAGGGGTTTGATTTGTGGTTTTTTTTTTTAGCAGTGGTAGATTCATTATGATTTCTTCTGTTGCAGTCTTAGAGATATAACCAAATGCATTTACCACAGGCATAAAAAACAGCTAATGCAGTGTGTTTTCTGCTGCCTATGGCAGGTTTTATTGCTAGAAAGCACATGACTTTTGTAGGACAAGTTATTTTGTACTTTTTTCTAGTTCCCAAGCTTTTAGCAATGCATTTTTCCCACATACCTAAGTGATAGAAGGCTTTTACAGGATAAAGAACAAGAAGCTAAAAGCTTCCTAAATGTGTGAGGGATTTTTTTATATATGAGTATTAGCAGCATCACATATTCTGTCTTTATTGAAGGGAATGTAGGAAATCCATAACATAACACAGTAAGTATTTCTGTCCCCATACCTAGAGACCAGCTAAGATTTCACAGGTATCTAGCTAGAGTACGATCCAGAGGCAAAAATCTTTGTAGTTACTATAGATAAAAAAAAAAAAAAATTATAGGTCTCAGGTTTTAATAGTTATTTAATCATGATCAATGGGATGTGTTGTTTTAAGGGCCCTTCAGTGGGTTCAGCGTTTGAATTTTCCTCTTTCAGCGAAACAAGCAGGTTCAAATAATTCTTTTGTGCTTTTTAATGTCTTTCATCTTGATTGGAATTTTGTTGTTTATTTGTTTGTTTGCTTTCTTTTATCTCTAGAGATGAGTTATTTCTGTGAATATACTATTCTCTACATACCCACTGTCATTTATGCAAGTTTAAAAAAAAAAATACAAAAAGATTTTAAATCTAAATATGTCTCATCATGGTCTCAATTCCACCAGAAAGTCCTTTTACTTTAACCTATGTCAGAAGGTCTAATAAGCTTCCTATTTGTACCATCTGGAGGTTTCAAGTATTGTGAATCTCTATTTCAAATGTGCAGCAGGTTTTATCCAACAGTAACAGTGTCAGTGTGCTTCAGTGTTAGTGTGGCTCAGAATACAACAGAATGTCTAACAAAATGCCTCTTGCAGAGGTTAATATACTGTGTGACCTGCATACTCAGTGTGTTGGCACTGTGTACTAAAAACAGACTGATCTGGTGCTAATTTTCCAAGTGCTGCTAATGACACGGGTTTTAGTTATGTCCGTTACATCTTTGATCCTGTATCAATAAGAGTCATCATCTTAAATATCTCCTACTGGCTTATGAAGCCTTTCAAGGACTCCTGCTTGCTCCCTGTGTTAGAGAAGTCTGCAAGTTCAGAAGAAAGAAAGATTTGTTTAATGTTTCTTTGATGGGTTGACCTTGGTCAGTAGCCGAACACCAATCCTACCTCCTAATAGGTAGGATGGGGAGAAAAAAAGGAAAGAAAACTAGAAGAATCATGGATAGAGATAATTACAGTTTTATAGGGAAAGCAAAAGTTGTGCATTATAGCAAATAAAAAAGAGGAATTCATTCACTACTTCCTATTGGCAAGCAGACGTTTAATCACTTGCCAGAGAACAGGGCCTCAGCATGCATAACAGATTATTGGTAAGACAAATGCCACAACCATGGAAGTCCCTCTTCTTTCTCCTTTCTGAGCATGACATACCCTTCACCAAGAAATAATCCTTTGGCTAGTTCGGGTCATCTGTACCCTCCCAAGCTTTTGCCCATTCCCACCCTATTCACTTTCAAATAAAATTTCTTCTGTCTATTTGTAGAAGGGTTATTTCAGTTCTTTTATCTGGAGGTATTTAACAATTAAGCAAAATCTGTTAATGAAATATTTTATTCCAGTTGATTCTGTGCTTTTCTCTAATCTTCTTCTCTTTTTCTGTTTCTCCCCTACACCTCTTTCATCCTCTGGCTTCTTTTCAAGTCCTGATTGTGGAGGCTCTGATGGAAAGAGAAAGACGTAGTCCATATTGAGATATTGGGGCCTGTTCAAAGGAGGGCTGCAAAGCTTGTACCTGGCATATGTGGAACAAACACTGCACTTCTGTGAGTGGGAGCTGGAGCTCTAATGCTGCCTCTGTCCCAAAACTCATCTAAACTCAGACAACATTGCACATTAATGAGCACACAAACAGAAGCATCTGCTGACTTCTAACTGGAAACAGAGAACTAGAGTATAGATCAGTATTTACTAGAGCATAGGCCTGGATTTCTCCTTTCCCAGCTGACATCATGTAATCATAGGGCAAAATTTTACCCCAGAATATTTTTTAGAGGTGAGAGGTCACATAAATATCTTGCTATATTTTCAAGTAGTAATACTGAGAATTACAGTACCTTAGGGTGGCCTGTAAACAGGATTAACCCTCAGGTACTGTTGATTTCTGATTTTGCTTCTTACTAACACTCAGCTGGCTTTAATGTACCTCTAGCTTTAGATGCGTAAAGATCATTAGTTAAAAGATCAGTTTACAGGAAAGCATCATCTGCTATTTGAAGGACAGGTGCTCAGCCTTTAAGAGCTATCCTTACACAGCCGGGTAGTGGATACTGAACTGCTGTTAACGCATTTCCTTTCAATGTTATGCATATGAACACCAAGTAGACATTTAAGCAATTATTCATTTGTTTTTGTAGTTGGGATTGGACAATCTTGCATTAATAAAACATGGGTTTTTTTTCACCTTTCTGTCTGAGAGCATAAATACAGATCTACCATCTCCATTCAGGAGAGGAAACAGAAAACTATATGTTTAAGAAGTTAGACGTGCAAGCTTAAAGAATTGCTCCTAGTTCCTGTAAGTAATTTGAAGTTTAGCATTATCAGATATGAGACATTACCGTGGTTTAAGCCCAGCCAGCAACACAATTTGCTCACTCACTCCCCCCTCTTTCATCTCCCTGCTTCCAGAGAGATGGGAAGGAGAATCGAAAGAATACAGCTCCCACAGATTGAGATAAGGACAGTTCAGTAACTAAGGTATAGCACAAACCACTACTCCTACCACCAACAATAATGACCAGGGAAATACAAGGGAAGAGAATGCGACCGCTCACCACCTGATGCCAAGCCCGAACCAAGCAGTGCACCCCCACCCTTCCAAGTCTCTGCCCTCCATTTTTACACCCTGGGCATGACGTGCTGTGGTATGGAATATCTCTTTGGTTAGTTTAGGTCAGGTGTCCTGTCTCTGCTTCCTCCTGGCTTCCCCTCCTCCCTGGCAGATCATGAGACTCAAAAAGTCCTTGGTCAAACCAAACATTCTAAGCTGTAACTGGAAACATCAGTGTTATCAGCGCTATTCCCAGGCCAAAAGTCAAAACCACAGCACTGCGCCAGCCACTAAGGAGAAAAATAACTGCTACTGCTGAACCCAGGACAGGCATATAAGTCTCTGAGAGAAGCTCTGTGTTTTTTTTCAGTGGCAATTAAATTCCCAGAGAAAAAAAAACCAACACACTACTAAAACAATAACAACCCCTCCCCCCAAAAAATTATCCAATATCCGAACAAAACAAACAAACAACAATAAAACCCCACAATCACCAAAACACCAGCAACTTTTAACAGGGTAAAAAAACCCCCAAAACCCAACAAAAATCAAACCAACAATAAATCATCCACAAATAGGATTGCCTGTGCAGTCTTTAACATGACTTTTATATACAAATTCCATGCAGAATGCTATGATGAGCTGTAAAACTGAGAAAGATTCCTGCCACAGTGAACAGGAGAGATGATGCCTCTTGACAGCTGTTGACTATATTGGTTTGTCCTTAGCCTCCAAAATAGATGATGCCTTTATTCTGCATGATTATTCAACACATTCAGTAGGAAGTGTTATTTATTTTCTACAGCATGTAAGTACTTTGTAGGATTTAATTCACCTATACAATACTCTCTTTATTCAAAGGAATTGAGGGGCAGACCAATTTGAAATCCTACTTCATGTACATGGTTTGTGAATTTTACTTTTTTTCAGTATATGTTAATACCAGCCAAGTTTGAAAAGCAGATTTCCTCGATGTTATTTGCATGAATGAGGAACATGTGAAACCTGGAAACAACAAATATTTCTTTTCCTTAAAAAGTTCTTATTTTCAAAAATTAATAATTTTCCTAGCTTGACAAATGAACTGCTTCATATGAATTCCCTTGCTCTTTTCAAACCTTCTATTTCCTTCACTGATCACTATATACTGTTTTTCAAAATCTGGAGTAAGAAAGATTCAAGTCCTGTGAGAGCAGTCTGGTTTACTGCATAAACTGGCTCATTTCTTAGGTCCGCTATATATAAAAATATTTATAAGTGTTAACTACTTAGTCCACTCTCCCTCTTGGGTAAGCTTCATCCATTAATTTGCTTGTTACTCTGTCACATGTGCTGGAGATATGTTCTGTCTGGCAGCATGCCCTCCCTTTCTCCCAGTCCCTTTCCTGTCATTGATCCTTCTTTGCTAGTCCCTTGGAGTAACTGATATATCAGATTATCTGATCGGTTCTGGCAAAGCTTTCAAGGAAAAGTAACAGCTCTTACTAGATCATCTGCATAAAATCAGAAAAAGCAGGCAAACTTTCAAGAAAAGACCTTCTTAAACTCTGTATTAAAAGTAGGAAACTTCAAGATATGTGTCGACCAAGAACACTTATCTCAATTTATCAGATGAGTTGAGAAGAAAATGTAGTTGGTTGTTGTAGAGCACAGAAGGCAGAGAGAAGATAGAGAGCAGGGAAATATTGCTATAGGACAAGCAGGTATTTATATTGCGTGGCTGGCTCTTGGCACAGGAGTCTCTTAAGCTATTCTCCTTAAAGAAGGTCACTGGGCATTGATGGTATAGTGTGGCTTCCTATGATCTGGAACTGATTTAACTCCTCTACTGATGATACTCTTGGTACTTTAGAGAGATATCCTAACTTTACATCTATTAAGTATTGAGTGGATATTTGATATTCTAAAAATTATGTGATTATCCCTAATTTATGAATAGCTCATCAATGTATAATAATATCCAGTTTTGAAGTATGCCTAAAATTTTCCCAACTTAAAACAGAGAAATACAAACTCGTTTAAACAATGGGACCTTAAACGATGCTTTTATGTCTTAAATCTCTTAAAATTCAAAGCTGTATCTGATCAACCAGATTCTCTTCTCTGTAACATGTGTCCTAGGCCAAATTAACCCAGATGACATTGCCAAAGTATTCTGAATCTATAGTAGAAGCTAATAGTAGTATATCTCTCTTTCCCACATAGGTCATGATTCATTTCTGATTCAGCTTGGGTCTCTATTCAGACTCTCGGTTCTCTGCAATAGCTGTGTGATTTAGGATTCTTCATAAAACTGTCTAGTGTCCAAAGCACTGTGCTACCTCTTCTAGTTTCTTTTTTCCTGGCTGCCACAAATTTTCCTTGCAAATCCATGAATTTTTGGTTTAGAGGGTTTTTTTTTTTTCATTTTTTTTTTTTTTTTGAGAAATACTGATTTTTTATACCACGAAGTGAGATGGCCAAGTTTGAAAGTTTGCTGTCAAGTTGGAATGACTAAAAGTTACAAGTGGCTGCTGGTTTTCTAATTGTTTTGCCATTTCTCTGTCACTACTACTGCTATTATTATTTGTACTGTTTACAACTGTTTATGTTGCGAAACACAGTTCAGATTAATTATTACCTGTGTTAGTCTAATAATTCAGTAAGTCATTTGATGTATCAAGAATTAACAGACTTCAAGAGATAACTGTAGCTTTTGTTAAAGCCCTCTCAACTTTCTGATATGACAGATTTCAGCCACCAAACTGCAGACTTGAAGAGCAGGACATACCCTATACTTTCTTCTAGGCACCAAGACACAAATCTATGGCTAACACATAAAAGAGCACAGTACAAGTTTTGTGCCCTGATGTTGTTGTAGATTTCTGAAACCACGTACAATTCATATAAACATTCCTTTTATAGCTTTTCAGGAGTTCGTGGTGGGGTTTGGATCACTCTGAAAAGAAGTGTTGTGGGCAGGTGCTGTGCACTTTTCTCTTCATGGCTTTGCAGAAGCTTTAAAGCTTTCCTTTAAAGGATCTGCATGACAGTACACAGTAGTGCTGTGAACACCTGACAGTTAATTAAAGGCATGAGGTTTTGTTCTTGACATAAACCAGTCATATACTAAGTCTCACAGAGCTGAAAACCCACATATACTGTATTATTGCCTTCATGGTCTCTTCCAATGGTAGCTTAATGCAAAGGTAGTAATTCAGACGGCCTGATGTTTTCCACTCAGTGAATTATGAGAAAACTCAACATCATTATCGGATTTGTCATAGAAACATAGAATCAACTAGGCTGGAAAACAATTTTAAGATCATCAAATCCTACCATTACTCCAGGATTGCCAAGACCACCATTAAACCATATCACTGAGGGCCTCATCCACAGTTTTTGAACACTTCCAGGAGCAGTGATTACATCACTTCCCTGGGAAGTCTGTTCCAACACTTACCCTCTCTGTGAAGGAATTGTTCCTAGTAGCCATTCCAAACCTCCCCTGGTGCAGACCGAGTCTGTTACCTGTTGTCTTCATGCTTGTTACCTGGGAGAAGAGATCGACCCCCACCTCACTTCATTCTCCTTTCAGGTAGTTGTAGGGAATGATAAGGTCTCCCCTAAGCCACTTTTTCTCCAGACAAGATAACCCCAGTTCCCTCAGCCATTCCTCAGAAGACTTGTGCTCCAGACCCTTCACCAGCTTTGTTGGCCTTTTCTAGACTTGCTCCAGCACGTCAGTATCTATCTTACAGTGATGACCCAGAACTGAACACAGTATTCAAGGTGTAGCCTCACCAGTGCGGAGAACAGAGGGATGATCACTGCACTGGCCCTGCTGGCAATGATATTTCTGACACAAGCCAGAATGCCTGTGCAGTTCTTGGCTGCCTGGACACAAGCTGGCTCATGTTCAGCAGCCACCAATCAACACCCTCAGGTGCTGAGCAGCTTTCCAGTCACTCTTACTCAAGCAAGCAGCCTTGATTGTTATGATTGTTATGGCTCAAATGCCTGGCACTTTGCCTTCTTGAACCTCATACCATTGGCCACAGCCCATTTATCCAGGCTGTCCAGATCCCTCTGCAGACCTCTCCGTCCTTCAGCAGATCAACACTCCCAGCCAACTTGGTGTCGTCTGCAAATTTACTGAAGGTGCACTTGATCCCCTCATCCAGGTCATTAATGAAGATATAAAAGAACACTGGCCCTAACAACGAGCCCTGAGGGACACCACTAGTGTCTGGTTGCCAACTAGATGTGATACCTTTTACCACCACTCTTTGGGCTTAGCCATTAAGCCAGTTTCCAACCCAGTGAAGAATCCACCTATCCAGGCCATGAGAAACCAATTTCTCCACGAGAATGCTGTGGAAGACAGTGTCAAATGTTTTACTGAAGTCCAAATATACAATGTCCAGAGCTTTTCCCTCATCAGGCAGGGGCGTCACCTTATCACACAAGGAGACTAGGTTGGTCAAACTGGACCTGCCCTTAATAAAACCATGCTGACTGGGCCTGATCTCTCCATATTCCTGTAAGTGCTTTATGATCTCACTTAGGACCATCTCCTCCATGACTTTGCCAGGCACTGAGGTCAGGCTGACAGGCCTGTAGTTTCTCCTTCGTGCCCTATTTATAGGGAGGCATCACATTAGCAAGCTCCTCTGCCAGCAGCTTCAGCACTCTTCAACGCCATCCTGCCCCATGCACTTCACATCTAAGTGAAGCATGAGGTTGCTAACCATTTCTCCCTGCATTCTGGGGACTTCAATCAGCTCTCAATCTCTGCCGTAAAACTGAGGGAACTGAGTATCCTGAGGATGGCTGGCATGACTATAAAAGACTGAGGCAAAGGCAGCATTAAGTACTGCAGCTATTTCTTTATCCTCAGTCAGTAGGTTTTCCCTAGTATGCAGTAATGTATGGAGATTCTCCTTGGGCTTCCTTTTATTGTATTTTTATTTGAAAAAGAACTTTTTATTTTATGACAGTGGCATATGTAGCTCCATCTGTGCCTTTGCCTGTCTAACTTTCTCTCTGCATAACCTTAACAACTCCCTTGTGCTTTTCGTGGGGTAACTGTCCCTTCTTCCACAGGTGACAAATGCTATTTTTTCCTGAGTTCAGGCAGTATTCCTCTGTTCATCCAGGCCGGTCTTCCCTACCAGTTTTATTTTTGGCACAGGACTGCCTGCTCCTGCACCTTAAGGATTTCATTCTTGAAGAGTGCCCAGCCTCCCTGGACCTTTTGTCCTTTAGTAATGCTTCCCAAGGAATTCTGCCAGCCAGTCTACTGTACTTCCAGTAGACATCTGGTTGAAGCCCCCCACAAGAACAAGGGTGAGCAATGGTGAAACTTCTCCCTGTTGTTTGAAGAGCCCTTCATCTGTAGCTTCAATGCATTCATGTTGTGTATTCATCCAAGAAAGCCATGAACCTTGAGTAGAGGCCTTTTGCTTCAGTTTTCAGGGAGGGTTTAGACTCATTACTAGCAGATATAACTCAAATTCTTCACATTCCATTCCGTATTGCTGGCAAATAAAGCCTTTACGGTTAGCGATGAATCACAGTAATTTTACATCGGAAAGGACTCCAGGTTATCTTAATCCCTAGTTCCATGACAGTAATGATTCTTCTAATGTGCTTTGATGGCACAATCACCATTACATAGCTTGCTAATAAATTAATTGAACTTGCCTTTGTGATTAATGTATATAAATTATTAGCTCATTTTAAGGAAAAAAATGCTGAACATTCTAAAAAACATATACAGCAGAATAATACTAATTTTATATTTTACTGATCTATGAATTTTCCAACTTGCACACATAAAAGTGAATGTTTTCTTTCCAAGGAAATATTTCTGACAGAAATAGTTATGACATATACCACGGAGGTTTCTTCTTTAAAGGGTAACAATCTTCATCACTCTTTGCACTGTGAACAGTAGTAATGAAAATTAAATTACCCTTTGCAAAACACACAGATAAATTGCTATTTATAATACATTATGTTTAAAATTTTACCATTTGTTAATATTACTGTGTGGGTCTCCTTACCTACTAATACACAGAATCAAGTTATTTCTGTGGTCTATTTCTGTTATTAGTGAGTTAGCAACATTGTCTCATAATATTTTAAAAGATAAAAGCATTTGTGTATGGGTCTGACATTGTTTTAAACAAAGGCTCTGCAAGAGCGTAAAGTGTTTTTTAGTTTGTTTCTTGTCTTCAAAGGATTATGGGAGTCCAGCTAGGCATCTCATAATTGCTGTTTGAAGACATTTTGGTACACAAAATTACTCAAAAAAAGCCCCAAACAAACACTTTTATACTAAAAATGCTTTTCCTTTTTTTCCTTTTTTTTTTTTTTTTTTTTTCTTCTGATTACTGTCATTGTCAGACATCTAAGCAAGGAGGCTTATTCTTCCAAAAATTTTCTATCTGGAAATCTAGGAAGGATTTAAGAAAATTATATTTAAAAACCTTAAGATAAGTACTCATCCACTTGACTGTGTTTCTTCTTTCCATTTATGCCTAACTGAGAGGCAGAAAAAAACCACCACAGAATTTGCTGAGCATGCTCAAGTTCCTAGTGACTTTGTAGTCAGAGAGATTTACTCAGCCTCAATCAGGGTCACTGCTGATCTCTGAAATGTTGCAGGTGCACCAGTTCCCGGGTGACCAATCTGCAATTTATTCATATCAGAAATCTGTTTTTCTCTGGCTACTCTGATTCTAATGTAGACTTTATATCATCAAGCTATGACAAGAACAGAGAAATTGATCTCTCCTAGCATAATAAGCATATTTTTGTCTTCAACCATGACTTTGTAGTGAAGGAGATATTATAAGCTGTCTGTCACTTATTTGGAGAAGAAACAACTCCCAGGAGCTTCAGAGAGTGAGCTGTATGTGCTCAAGTAAAACTGATGAAAACATTTTACAGTAGTGTTTGGAACAAACAAAACTTTTAATATGAGAAATCATCTGTTCCTACCCCAAAAGCCTGTAATAACTGTTCTCTGCAGATGAGGCACTCAGGTAAATGGGCACACAGTGACCTGGATTCAGGTACAATGGCTGTTATTTGTCTGCAAAAAGCCCAGTAGGCTGTATGAAGTTTTCAGTGTCAATCAGAGAGAGAAATGGAAGTTAAATAAGCACAGAGAGTTTTTGTGCTTTTTTGCACACACTCTCCACACCACACCCACACCCACACCCCCCCACACCCCCCACACCCCCCGGCTCTGTTTG
>JAOEHY010017190.1:5916-62949 GCA_025447955.1 Psilopsiagon aurifrons
CTGCTCTGTTTTCTGGAGTCCTGTAGAAAGCTGGAAAGATACTGAAAGGAAAGATATTTGTCTTCTCTCATGAACCTTTTTCTGGCCAATGTATGATATTCTGGAGATAGGCTCCACTCAAATGCAATAAGGACATGTTGACCCTGCTTACAGAAAATCTGGTCTTTATAGTCTTGCCCGTTTACCAGTCCGTGTCAGAACCAGGAACTGCCAGTTCCAAAGCAACCAAAGAAATAAAATTGCAGGCTGTTGTAATAATCTGTTTTATCCCCAAGACCACTACCAACACATATTCTTATACCTTGCCTTAATCTTAATCTAGAACTCATCAGACTATACTTCAAACCGTGCCAACAGGAAACTGTTCACTTGTTTTTAGCTGCAGTTTTAAATGCAGCTGTGTTGGCTTAATTGTTTCCTTTTTCTGAAAAGGGAAAATCTTGATCCTTCTTTGCTCCACTTTGCTGCTCACAGCCATACTGCCTTAATTTTCAACATTAATGCCATGGGTTTCATCCTCTCACTTTCCTGTGAGCCACTTTAAATCACTTAAATGGCAGAAAATACATTACATTTAGAGGGTGGGATGGTTCTCTAAAATGTTAGTAAATTAAATGGCTTGTGGAAGTATGGATGGAACACTGGATGTTAGTGAATGTGAAGGGCAGGCCTGTTCAGGAATGACTTTAGCTTTTAGCAGGAGCAAAGCAGAATCTCCTCCTCTTAGTGACAGTGAGCCCTTGTATCAGATTATCATATTTAGAGATCCTTTACTCCTTGCCTACTTAGATGTTTGCTAGTTAGTGACTTGAAATGGCTCAGATTAACATAGATCTGGTGCACTCTGGAGATGGTGTAAAGGGAAATGTAGAATACTAATTGTATCAGATTATGCTGCTATGGAATGACAACCTAATGCCAAAGTTATGGAAAACATCAACTGATCTGACTTTAGTGAAAAAGAGAGATCTCATTCTTTTGCCCTTTTCCATCAGCTCCATAAGAGTTGAAAAAATAAGAGAATCAGAAAGAGTGCACAGCTGGAATCAGGTCCTTCCTTTCGAGGACCATAGTGGGAGACACTGAGTCATCAGATTGGCTCAAGTCCTTTCATGCAACTCCACCTGAGACTGAATATTATTCATACTTTGATTTTGCTTCTCCATCAGCTATCAGTGTATCAAATATCAACACACAATCTGCTGATATTTTTTTCCCTGTTTAACCAAATGCTCACTACTCAGTTAAACCACAGGCTATGCTTCTGGATCCTTCCCCTTGCCTCCACTGTGCCAATATATTTTTCCTTTTAAATGAGTGCCTGATGCTTGCTTTATATTACACACCATCGCTTTTGACATCTGCATGTTTTTAATGGGTTTACCAGGTACCTTCTGCAGCTCAAACTGTTTTTTTGGCAAGAGTAAGCGCCGGCAAACCCCATGCCATTTGGTTTTTGCACATAGCTGATCGCAGATGCTAGCAAGTGCTAACAGGAATATTTCACAGAACAGCCTTACAGTAATAAACAGACTGCCAACCAAAAGGTAGTGTTGCCCTAAAGAACTGGCAGACCATAGTGCTGCCTTAACAGATGGCAGGGGTGGGCATCCAAAAGATCAGCTAGCAAGCATGTTAACAGCAATTTTCCTCTTAGGGAAACAACAATCATGCTAATCCTTTTTGGACTAGATGAAGCCCAAGATGAAGCCAATCAAGATATTGTTTCTGCAGTTTGAGCTGAGGTCCTTCTGTGTTTGTGTCCATAAAACCAGGGTCTTCCTGTTTCCACTCTCTTCTGCTCATCTGCTAACTTTCTCCCTCTGAGACCTAGGTATCAGAAGTAACAGATTTTGGTCCTAGATACCTACATACAGGGGAACTCTGGTGGCACAAGGCAAACTTGGCTTCTACTCAAATAGTGTGGATGGGGAAGACTGGGGAACCTCTTCACACTGGATCCTCAAGGGTCGCAGAAGATGACTGTAAGAGAAGCCATCATCCTGGGCTAAAACTCAGACCAGGACCAGAATGAAGATGTGGCTTACCACTGTTTTTATCCCATTCTGAGACAAGTACATATTTATTCAGGGGAAAAGTCTCTACTAGTCTTTATAGCGTGTCTAAGTTAAGGAAATGGAGTGTTTGTATGCTTAGGCTTTATGCTGTTCCTTGCTAATGTTTACAGTGCTGGTGATTAAGAACTTGTGAATTGCTGGAGAAATTTTTCATCCATTAAAATCTACTGACATCAGTGAGATTATTAACCAGTAATGTATATAGTACAATATTATTTAGTTGGACATCAGAAATCAGTCTATGTCTCTAACCAAGAATTAGTGGTCACCTCTGTTCTTGGAGTACTCGAAGTGTCTCTAGAGTAAGGAAAAAAAGAAATACAAAAGAGGCAAATCTGAGGAGAAATGTGCGCGAGTAAACTGGTGCATTTTAAACAGAACTTTACTGCAGCAGTTCTACAGATGGCCACAGTTTTGGGTAGAGGTTGTTTACTTCTCTGCTGAAACTGCCCTCTGTCTCTATGCAAACTTGTACTCTATCCCATGATGTAAAACCATGAAAACCCTGGAAAGACTTTCCAGAGCTAAGCAGCTAAATTACAAATGAAAAATGCATGGAAATATTAAAAAAAGGATGACCCATATGTCAATGCTGATGTAGGCAATTTTCCAATCTTTCTTCATAAATAAGTTAATGCAGCAGCTCTAGCTCTCGAACTTGAGCATACTCGCTTTGTTTTCTGCAAAGCAAATCTCTGCTACAAAAAGATCATCTAAGTGAGAAGCTCTCAAAAGACATGTTAAACTCCCTTTAAGCTGGCCGGATGTCATATTTTAAAGTATTATTTTCAGAAGCAGAAAGAGTAGCATCTGCAATTTGTCATTTTTTGGTTTGGTTTGTTGGTATAGGTTTGGTTTTTTTTTAATAGAACACTTTTCCTCTGATTAGAACAGATCATGAGGTCAGAAATGTCCAACATCTGTCTCTGTATTTACGTACTATGCAAGTGACATGCCTAAACTAAACTTGTAGCCTCAAGAATGACAGCAAGGGGTGTCATAGCTTAAGGGGGACCTGCAGTTTGATTTCAATGAATACTGACAGGTCCCTATGGATATTTAGATCATTATTTTAAATTATTTACATGGAAAAAAAAAGTGCTGAAGAATATTTCTGTTGTAATACAGTATTTGTGTATTCTATATTAGCAATGATATAAGCATCAAAAATACTACTACTGTTACTAATACTAATACTGTTACTACTGAATAGTTTCATTAAAATTGCCCCCAAAAATCCATTAATTCCGTAGTCTAGCATGGTCAATTATATGATCATATGTAAAAGGAATTGTAGAAAAATTTCAGTCTTCAGCAAATTACTGTCATCTGTCATCAATTCAGCTTTGAGCTCTCCTTCCTCTGAAGGAAGTAGATCCATAGATACTACAAACACCATGATAGCAAAATACCTCAAATCCCAAACTGTAGCTGAGTCCTGGGGGTCCAGGAGGTCCAGGGGGCCCAGGGGGGCCGGGAGGTCCTGGTGGTCCAGGTTTCCCAGGAGACCCAACAGCACCAGCTTCACCTTTAAGGCCTATTGACCCAGTGTCTCCAGTATCGCCCTAAAATAAAAGGTCAATCTACTGGTAAACAGAACATGAATAAGTAAACGCAAGTAAGTAGAATCATAGAGCCGTAGAATGGTTTGGGTTGGAAGGGACCTTAAAGATCATGTAGATCCAACCTCCCTGCCATGGGCAGTGATGCCTTTCTCAAAGCCCCATCCAACCTGGCCTTGAACACTTTCAAGGAGGGGGCATCCCCCTGAACATCTTCACGGCCCTCCTCTGGACCCACTCAAGCAGGTGCATGTCTTTCTTAGTTTAGGGGAGCTGAACACAGTACTCCAAATGGGGTCTCATGAGAGATGAGGGAAAAATCGTCTGCCTCAACGTCTTGGCCACACTTCTTAGAGAAGTCCATTGGCCAACTGAGAAGCCAAGTTTGCCAAATTCATTAGGTTTCACAAGAATAAACTTTGATGTTTCTCACACCTTTTCAGTGACATGTTTTATTGCAGTGATACTGTTATCCTAGAAAGGCATTGTTTTTATTTTTTTTACCTTTGGACCAACAGAACCAGGAAGACCTTTATCTCCCTGTAAAAGAAAACCAATCCTAATTACTTACAGCAAGAGCATTAGACACACAACAAAAACAAAAACAAAAATGATATTTTTGCTTAATTAAAATCACCACAGATTTCTTTGTTGTTTAATTTGATGTCATAATGTTCTTTACGTGAAACACTAGACCTCTTATTTAAAAAGAAAACAATCTGTAATTCAGGAGTTATAACAACAAATGAATAGCTCTGGTCTGGTATGCAGTCAGGATACAATCTTGTATTTCAATTATTTTTGCAGATTCTGTGTCCGGAGCACATAGAATTAAACATTGAGGGTCACATCCTCATACTTCTGAACTTAAATGTCAAAGCTCTCATGGGATATGACAGAATTGAAACTGATCCCACACAATTTGTCTAGGGCATCATTCCAAATAAGGGATATGATGACTAATAAGATTTTAAGGTTCCTCTGCAGCAGTCAAGTTATTTGATTTCCTTTTTTACTTTACTTAGATACTGTTTTTTCCACTTCTAGCTCCTGAAGTAGACAGAAATACGCAGCATGCAAATAGTTCTTTTCCAAATTGCACTAAATCTAACAGGATTAATTGGTATACTGGCAAGCTCCTGTCCTTACTCATTCAGTAGAAATATTGCTCAAGTGAGGTATGAAAAAAATGAGTAAGAACCAGGATTAAAACGATAGCAATGTTTTTTTCCAAAAGTAATGGCAAAACCCCCACCAAATTCCACTCCAAGGAATAAACTGATTCTATTTTTCAATGCAACCTGCAGTTTCCCCCCATAATCTTCTCTGGATTAATCTGGAAGAATGATTAAAAATAGAAATTGCAATATAGGTTATATCAAGGTTTTTAGTAGAAATTGAAAAATACTGTTATCCCAAGGTGCTGGGGATTGTATTAAGCACGTGCAAATATGTGGTGCCTCAATTCTAATTAAAATTGTATCAAATATACACAATGCAGAAAACAGGCTCAGAGGGGTTTTAAGTTTTTTGAGGTTTTATCCTTGCTTTTTGAGGATTATGCGTTTTCTGAAAATTTTCTCTTTCTTCCAATTACTTTCCTTTCCCTGTTAGTCTTTTCCTAAAATATGTGATTCAGGATCAGTTAATTTTAGCTAGACTTCTTTTTATTTTTAGACTTCTTTATATAAAACACGTACCACTGATTACAATGAACACAAGATTTTGATGTCTGCTTTGTAACATATATACTGCATCTTCTTGATAGCTCCCATGTGTGCTGCAGTTTTACCAACCTCAGGCTTTTGTAATCACAACTCAGATTCTTCAATCTCCAGGGAAGAATTTATTAAAAAACTCATTATTTAAAAAAAAAATATATAAAAACCAATAATCTGTCCATTTCATTTCTCTTACAGTGTGTCAACTTTCAGTGTACACTTTGGAATGTATTTTCAAGATCTTGTGAATGGACAGTGATGCTAAAGCTCAATAGAGGATGAAATTTTCATGGAGTCTTTGTCTCTATCTTCTCTACAACCTTCTCGAAGTGGGGTGAAAAAGAATGTATTCAGTATTTCGAATACAGACTCACCAGCCCTCATTAAAGGGTTGTAATTATGTCTTTAAATCTGTTGGGAATGCTTTTACCTCCTTTTCACCAGATTAAATGGTTTGAGTTTCTTCAGACTCTCCTCATTATTGTTGTACGCAAGGCCCCCGCCTATCTCCGTGCTCTTTTTGCTGCACTGTCCCTGTCTTGTTCACATTCTTCTTGAAGTTGGGTGCAAAAAAATGAACGCAAACATTTGGGCAAACTTAAAAAAAGAGTGGCAATTTTGCAATGTGTAGTTTTTGGTTCTATGGCAACACAAGAAAATCTGATTTCTGGGTGCTATGATCCTTTGCTTTCATCTATACGCTCCCCACTCCTCCCCTTTTTCTGGCTAAAGTACTCATCTGATCATGCATGAAGCCAAATAGTGCAGCAAGTGAACAGAAAACTAAGTAACCCTTGGCTGCCAGGTTAGGATCCTGAAATGTCTCATTAAGAGCTGAAGGAAGGCTGAAACGGCCGCAAATGTGGAAGTGGCATATCCTAGCTGGGGGCAGCAGCAGTGGAGTAGTCAACAGTTAAGGCAAATACGGGCTGCTGCAAGGGAATATGCTGTCAGTCTGCATCAGTCTGGACTAGCTGGAGTTCTTTCTTTCTCCCCAAAAGTAACTTATATTAAATTTTGAATGCTGCATGCTGCAGAAAATGAGACTGTACATAACAGGGAATTCTGGATTTCTGGATTTGCTTTTTGAGATACATTCCAAAAAGTAATTAGCAATTCTATTCAATTAAAACCAATAGAAGCCAGCCAACACTGCGTTGCAGGGACAATTATTTATGTTTTTTTCAGCCTAGAACTGAAAAAGATTTCCCATTGAAGACAGACTCACCTTTTCTCCCTTCTGTCCTGGTGGGCCAGCCACTCCATCAAGACCAGGAGGACCTTGAGGACCCTGTAGATGTAAAGCAGGGTAAATCTGTAAATTATAAAGATGTATAAAACCTATACATCTGTAAAGATGTAAATCTAAAGCAGGTTCCACTTGAGAGTACATGTATGTAAGTATTTTCAACCAACTGATGATACAGCTTTATAAAAGACTAATGGGCAGCACCAGGTAGCATATAACACCATTAAGTTCTATCAGTCATTTGTATCTCTTGTCTTTTGAGTTTAGCTTTGTATCAAACTATGTCTAAATATATTTCAAACAATATATATATAAAAAGTATAAATGAATGACAAAATAATATAAACAAGCATAATGTAATTATACAATTAGCATGAAAAATAATGGAGCTATCCAAGCAGGTTTTGACAATACCACTACAGATGTGAGGGGGGTTGATGGCAGCACATCACCCATCCACGCTTTTGGCAACCACAGTGCCAGATGAGGACTAGCTGAGAAGATGTTGCATGGACAAAGTCAGAAAGTGGACGAGGTTTTCTGTGTGCCTCACTTTAATTTTGCCCTGAGAAATGTATTTTTAGTTCTCCATCTAATTGTGTTGTACCTGTGACTTAGCATGCATTTGAGTGAGCAGTCCGGCTGGAAAAAAAATGACTTTATAGGGTCAATCTGTGAAGTACTGAAGTCCAGCCCTCAGTAACTATGCATGCCAGAAAGGGAACAGTTGCACACATATTTATATGCTCTGTGCTTTTTTAATTGGGCTCTGTTAGCCTTTCATTAGGTTTACAGGTATGCATTCTGGCTTCTGAGAGGTTTTATCCATTTGTTTATTCATCTATTATAGGGAAGGATATATATGACTGCAGAAGGAGATGGAAAACATTATTTTCCTCTGGTGCTTTCAGAGTGGTCACAAAGGCCTTATTTTCCCTGTACTCCTTACCTCCTCTCTCCACCATTTTTCCCTTTGGATGCACTGTATGTGATAAAATAACTAACCAATTCTTTTCAGTGAAAGATATGAAAAGAAAGTATTTTCAGTATGCTTCAAACATAATTATGTTGTATTTTGCCATGATTACATAGACATAGGAGAATTAGAAGAGAGGTTGGGCTGACAACAATAATTGTTCCAAATTTTAGTGACTATTTTCCCTTAACTGCTTAGGAATTTCAAGTTTCATTGCTCCAAAATTGCTTGTTTCCTTTATAGCTTTTGAGTAGTCTCTCTCATGTAGCTAGCAAGCAACACTTGGAGATTTGTTATTCACTTCAGGGTGTATTCATTCATTTGTGAACTACTTTACAAAAATTACCATAGAAAATATCCAGATACAATGCCATGAAGCACTTCAGTTTCATGTAGCATTTAGGAAATATGTGTTTAATCACATCAATATCACATCAGTATCAGACGCAGTGTAGGGCAGTTAGAGAAGCTGTGTTTCCCATTGCAAAAGGCAGCCTTAACCCAACCATTTCCAGGACACATGAAGAGATGCTATGTCACAAACTTCTTGATTTAGAAAGGACTTCAGCCTGCACATTACTTCAAGTAATTGGCTACTCTTCTGAAATTAGGATTTGCGTCTGAATTTAATTACACAACTATTTTAATGTGTTACTGAATGAGGGTGCCAATCCAAAAATTTTTGCAACTTTTAAATTTCGCTTTCAGTGATCCTAGACTCTTTGTAGTCTTTTTTTAATTTTTTTTAGCATGTTTATCTAAACATAAAGAAAAACATGGAAAAACATGCGTAGTCATGGAGCAGACTGCTTCTGATTGTAAGCTTTAAGATGCTAAGAGTCTTCATTTCACTAAAAAATGATTTTTCGTTTTAAATATATGCACACTGGGGAGCAACACTGGTCTTATATTAGAGGGCAGAAGACCTATAATTATTCTCCAAGGATACTGTGGTTCTGAAGACACTGTGGTTCTGAGAAATATTTCCCAAATAGGCATTTTCATGACAGGTCTCTGCAGGACTTTCTAGAACCTTGGTACTCTCCTAAATCCCAGAGCATGTGGTTTTTTGCTAGGTCTAAGCCACACATTCAGTGTCAAGACAGCTTAGCTTCAGACAATTAAAACACAAAGTAAAGTAATTAACTGAAAGCAAGGAAAGACTAGCTAGGTTTTGCATTTATGTAGAAGAGCAAAGCTTTTTTCCAAGTTATATTACAGAAGGACTTTTGTTCAGGTTTAAAGTGAGACAAAAGGTACAATGAAGCATATGGTTAAACCACTTCACTGCCATGGTCTTTAGCACTTGACATTCTCTTAGTCTGAAGTATTTACAGCACTTAGTGGGAGTAAGTGTTTCTATGTAGCTGCAGAAGAAGAATGAGGAGATTTCCTGAAGGAGGAAATTTATTTAATTCAATTTATGCTAAAAATCCCCTGAAGATTGGGTAAGTGATTTAGCAAACTTCATTTTCTGGAAAGCCCGACAGGAAAAGTAATCCTTAGCCTTATGCAGTGTTGGTAAAAACATCCTTACTTTTTATTTATTCTGGTCCAGATTCACCAGTATTTCTGCCAAATGTACATCCTGTTGTGAAGTAATATGCTTTGGTGAACTAGACATTTATTATATATTTTTTTAAATAAAAAGTATGCATAAAATCCAAGCTCTTAAATTGAAAATATTCTGAAATATTATTAAGAATTATATGAGCTGTAAGACTTAGCGCTTAGCATTATAGGACAGAAACAACATTAATGCTTGTGCATAAATGGGTACTCACCTCAGGGCCTTCTTCACCAGAAGATCCATCTTCCCCTGGTGACCCAGAAGGTCCTACACCTGAATCGGGTGCTGGCTTTCCTGGAAGACCAGGCAGTCCGGGAGGCCCTGGTGGCCCAGGAGGACCCTTGAAAAATCAGTATCATTGTTAGAAATTACCCAAGCCAGGTTCATTTGTATATATATGAAAGAGGAAACATTCACACAGTCTATTCAGATTCATACAACTATCAGCTTGAGTTACCATCTGCTTTCTGCTTCATTAAGAACCAATTTTATATTCACAGATACACACTTCACCTAGGGTCACATTGACCTCCTCCATGCTTGCTCTCTCAGTTATGCTACCTCACCTTATGGCATGCACAGCAAGCAGGAAGTCAAAAACCAAAAAATTTTGTCTCAGCTCTCCTTATTGCAGTGAAGACCTTAGAGATACACCAGTGATTGACCTAATGTTAAGCTTAACCAAAATGAAATCAAACGATCACTGAGCACAGGGAACCAGTTAGTTTTGTCTCTTTATTTCAAAGGGTTTTTTGGCGCTATTGCTGCATCACTGAGAATGTGTACTCATGGTCAAGATCTCACTGTGCTTAGTGCTGTAAAAACAGCATCTGCTCCAAACACCTGCTCCAAACACCTATCCTGTGTAGACATGAGCATTTAAATTTAATAAAATGAATGAAATATGTTGCTTGAGGAGAAATAGTATGTTTACAAATACTCTTCCTCATGTGCAAGTCCTTCCTTGTTACTGATTGCATTAGCAGGCAAACATGGACAGTTTGAAATATTGGGGCATGGCACTCCCTTGCAGGGACAGAAGTCTGGTATCCCATGTTACAGCGCCCAGAGAACCTCACTCAGGAACATGTATATGAAAATCTTACTAACATGCACTAAGCCAAAGCCTCTCTGCTACCCAGCCTCCACGTGACAGTGTTAAAATTCTGCACAAGGGCAAGTACACAGGGAAGTTTAAATTGCCATTAAAATGGATAAACAGAGGAAGTTGCAGTGTAAAATACTTCATACAGACATACTTAATTTTTAGAACTTGTATTACAAATTAAAGAAGCAAAGAACAGTGTAATTCCCATCTCTCTCCTCTTTACTGTCTTCTCAGAATCAGATTAAAAGCATGTTCTCATTTTTGAATGTCCTCTTGCTTTTACTTCTTTATTGTCCTCTTCCATTCTCATACCTCTTCTTCACTCACATACACTTAGGCCTTTCAGATCTTGAAATGAAACCCTACAAAGTAGTTTTGGATGCTGTGAAGTAAGCATGTACAAAATTTTCATTGTGAAATGGACCTTCTACAATCTGGATGAGGAAATAAACCTCTTTATTATGCTAATGAGAAATAAAAATCAATATATACTTACTTTCAAAATATCGGTTTCTCCATCAATGTCTCCTGAACCTGATTCTTCTGGTTCCAGTCTACTCTGAAATCAGGAGAATTCCATTTTAAAGTGTTGCTTCTAAAGTTGCAAATGAAAGTATCACTTGACAATTACAGCAAATACAATTATAGTCAATATTCCTGCAGCAGACTGTCAGAAATTGTGAAAATTGTAATGCAAGTAAAACATTTCAGCACTGTTTCTGGTGTTTCATACCATCTCGATGTCTGAGTGGAGATCAGTAGCAAGTGGTCTCATTCAGATGTGAGTATTGGGATTGATCATGCTTTACATCTTTGTTGGCAACATGAACAGTGGGATTGAGTGACCCACAAGTTTGAGATGACACCAAGCTGTGTGGTGCTTGCTACCTGCCTAAACAAGTAGCCACTGTTTCCTAGATTGTGCCAAACCCAAATTCAAAGATTCCTACAACTTGAACCTAAAGAGGCAGCTTATAAAGGGAAATTAACAAAGCGTTTTCTAAAATATCTTGTTAGAAAAAAATTCGGGTTTAGTATTGCAATCTAGTTGTACTCATCTATAAGGCAATCTCATATACCCAAATTTCTTCAGCTTTCAACAATCTTCCTATATTGTGGAACCTATAGTGAAAACTGTAGGCAGCACACATAACGTCAAAAGTTTTTTTAAACCTCCAAAGAAAAAAAGTATTATTCATGGAAAACTTGCCGTCCTGCAGTTTCTCTGCATAGTATGTATAGCAAAGTGAAATGAAGTCCAGTTACCCATTTTAATAGAACTTGCTATGAAAGTTTCATAGAACTCAGAATTCTAAAAATTAGAACAAACCAAGATGTGCAACAAACTTGGCCACTGAAGTATGACTTTTCTACATGTGAGTTCCACCATATTTAAAATGAAATGTCATCTCATATAAAAGCAAATAAATTACAGATTCCCATTGCAAGTCATTGATGAATTTCATAGCTGTGCATGCTTTGTGAAGTACAGCCCAAAGTGCACAGAGAACTAGTACCCGAATCAGTTATAATAGTGCCAAAGCTAACGTTTCAAAAGCCCAGGAGTAAGAGATGCATTCTGTGGCTGCAGGAGACTTCCTTCACTCGAGAATAGGAAGTTTTGAATCTTGCTATCACAGACAACAGGAGAGTAAAGGTGGTGCAGGCCTTGGTGTTCACTGTTACATTTAAAGAAGAGGTCTTTGGGTGAGAAAAGGTGTTGGATGGGGGGACCTTGTCCTGGTGATCAGAAGCTGTCTTCAAGTCAGGATCAGTGGAGGCTAAATGGTGTAGGCTTTCATAACACAGTAGTTACTCTACTTCAGTGCTACAAAACCAGGTTGGTACAATTTAGCGGACCCTAGATCAGGGAAGCACATAATCCAGTTTGGTCACTGGAATATGTTACAAGCTATCTTGCTAAATACTCACAATACTCTGTGCGGCAGACAGTTTTGTTTGAAAGTTCACTACAGGACTTCACTGCTGTTGGTGGGCTCTGTCTACATGTAAAATAAGGTCCCATGCCAAGAACTGAAAATTCCTCTTAAGCTGCACATACATGTATCCTCATGGGAACAGTGGGAAAGTTCCAAGTACAGAAAAGAGGTGAAGCTGAAACATATTCTTTAATGTTGCCTAAGTATTGAACATTCAACACATAAAAGCTGTCACCACGCTGTTATGTGTTGTAGTTGTTAATGACAGCAAATGTAAGTGACTGTCAAACCATTTCTGTGTTCAGTAAAGGGAAGAAATGAATAATTCAGATTGATAATGCTTTTTTAGGTAAATTTTGGTCTGCTGCTCTCACATATATGATTGATCTTGCCTAGGAGAGCACACAATTGACTGGATTTTTAAAATATGAATACTGGGTGTTTATGTAAATAACATTACACACTAGCCAGCCATTTATTTGCACTTCTCCATGAGTGTTTTAGAAAACATTATTATCTCTGTAGCAGTCAGGCTACTTTCCCAGAGGAAACCTCCTACTTAGTTCTGGATTCCTCTGTGATAAGCCAAGCTCAATGACAGAGAATCTCAAATACTCACTAATCCTCTGGAAGAAGTAGATGGTCCTGTGGGTCCTGGTGGTCCAGGGGGTCCTGGCAATCCCTCACCAGGATCACCCTAAAACAGGAATGAAGATAAATCAACAAGGATTTAATCTTGCAAATGCAGAGCATTTACTGGCTGCAGTCTATGTGGATTTCTTGTCACAAGAAATAACAAATGTGTCTGCTTTGATGTTATGAGCAGAATTGAACTTCATTCATTTCTAAGACATGCACCCAAGAAACATGATCTTTGTATTGGCAAAGGAAGAGAGGACTTTGCCCTTTCTAACTTCTGCAATGATTTTGCAAATGTGTAAGCAGCATTAACAGCATTAGACAGTATAAATTTCTTGTCAGAATGTTTTACTGTTGATCCTGCATTTTTAGGGTACATTATATACCCATCCCCCCATAAATAAAGTAAAAAGTGTGTTCACACCATGGTACTTAATAAGTAACTTTTTCATGTCACTGGTACCATCTGTAATACTTTTTCCGATGCCACCATGTCATGATTATTCCATGTGTTGACCTTTATCTACTGCCAAGACAATGAAAAATCCTGTTCAGAACTGTGTCATTTTCTCTCATAATTACTACCATCTCTTCCATTTTGGCTTGCTTACATCACCCCTAACCTTTTGCTGAAGCTAGTTTGAAGGGCTTCTTCTTAAGATATTTACAACTTCTATTAAATTTTCTGCTCAGCTCCAGCATTTTTCACTCAAGTCAGGACTGATGTTCTGTCTCAACTGTGTTAATGTAATTTGGAAGTATTTTATTGTTCATCTTTTTATTCTCAACTGTCTATGCGCCTTTTTCAGGAGAATTCACTATGCTATATTTGGCTTTTGTATTTTAAACTCTTTTGGGAGAAGGATGGATCTACATCCCCTAAAATGGGGGCAATGGTTTCATAAGTAGCTGGCAGAGCAAAACATTATGATTGCTTATTATTCATGTCCTTCACATCATAGGATTGGCACTCATTTATTGTCATTTTTTGAAGTCTTGTATAGCTCTGAAAGTGATTGAGCCCACTTGTTTTTTACCTAATGCAACTGTTGGAGGGAATGTCAGGAGAAAATACCGTGCCTTCTTCTCCCTCCCTAGCTGTCTCACATGTCTTGCCTTTGGCATTCAATAACCACAGTTCACCACTCTGATGAGCTCCTCAATGTGCATTTTGGACATTCTTCCTACATGGTGATCCTGTTTTCAGGAAAGACATACGTTTAGAGGCAAAGAAAGAGCAATGCAACTGCTCAATTCCCAGAGCTTCTCTCAAAACTGGGAGTGAAAAGCTCAGCTTTCCCTCTACAAATGCTTTCACATAGCACAGATTGCTGTCCTCCATATTGACACTGCAGAGCTGTAAGGTGTGACCTCTTTTCCACCTTGCACCAGGAGAAGAGAAGACAGACTGTTTGCACTGAGCTTTCTTAACGGGGTAGAAGTCATAGAGACATAACTGACAATGTTAGCCAGCCTCTACTGACCTATGCTTTACCCTCCAACCTGCAAATTTGCCATCTGGGCTCATTAGCACTTTATGTTCTCTGAATGTGTATGTTCAGTTAATAGCAGGAAACACTGAGTTATACCTGCCTCTTGGTAACTTGCCCTTTATGCTTGAGAATTCATTAGATAAATGTATTCATTAACTTCTTTGTTCCCTGTGGCTTTGTCAAATGGTTCCTATAGTGATACTTCTGTCATATTCACAGAGAGTTAATTTGAGGTTATTTTCACTGTCTGCCGGCATGGTCATTTACAGTTACTTTTCATTCATTTTAACATATCCTTTGCTTTTTTTTTTTTTTTTTTTTTTTTCCCCAGTGAATATTACATTAGCTCCTGCTAGAATTTTGTGCTTGTTTTCAGGCAATTTCTTCAAAATGTGTGTATTACGAGGAAGAAAAATCTCTCCCACTTAGGTCACAGTCATGTCTTGGAAGCCTAATTGTATCCATTCCCAAAGAACATCTCATCTCACTGTATCTCTGTTATCCTTCATGACAACCCCCTGACAAAAACCTGCAAAAACTTAGGTTGTAAATAAAGCGCCACTGGAAAGCCATTTGGCGTTGAATCTCCTTGGAGCAGCAGGCCTGCAGTCTCCCCTTGGATCAGGACACCATCCAAAATAACTCCTTGAGGTTGAGAACCCTCCCTTTTTAAGTGAGCGTTTGCATATTTTGGATCATTTGCCATAAATTGGAAGAATCAGAAGGGGTAGTGACAAATCCATGGAATAATTGAGGTTGGAAGAGACCTTCAAAGGCCACCAAGTCCACCTCCTCCCCCCCCGCTATTAACAGGGACATCTTCAACTAGATCAAGTTGCTCTGACGTTTGACATCCCAAATGAGTAGCTGATGTTGGTGGAGCTTTAATTGAATTTGATCAATGATTTTCATTTAGCCTCAACTTACTGGTTCCGTGGCAACAAGGATCACAGTGAAAAAGTGACAGGCCAGGTCCCTACTCTGCAGTAATATGTAGCACCCTATTCATTCTCACCTTTCCCTTTTCAATTAGAAGAACCAGAAGTGGGCAGGTGGATCTTGCTACTGTTCCTCAAATTCAAATATTATTATGCTGAAAAAGAACTGACTGTCTTTAGATAGCATAACTGGTTTGATTTTTTTGTCTATGCACACATCAGGTCTTTAAGCTTTGTTCACTCTGCTAACATAACAGGTCCTAGGAAATCACACTGATCAGGATGTGTGTCTTCTTGCTTGTCCTGATTTCTGCTGCAGGAATCAGGTCTCTTAAGAAAAAGCTCTGCATATGAAGCTGTCAGTGGTTCTTAGTGCTTTTCAATATGTTAAATTTTTTTAGTACATTTGCTGCACCTCTTAGAAGTAGCCTCTGAAAATATTAATCGTGTTTTAAAAGTGGAAAACAAAGTTTAAGATGTCTTTATTAAAATTGCCATGTGAGTTGCCAGGGATTAATTACAGGAGTCTTTTGCTTCCAGTTATAACCTTAGCTCACTACAGCTAAGCTGCTTCTCCTGCTGCCAAAGCATTCTTTTACTGATGCCTATTCTAATCAATAAAGTAAGGCTGGGGACTATTCTTTAGCCCCAAGGTCAGATAGAACAAACTGCCTGTGTTCAGAGCACTTAGGTACCTGACCCTGGACCGCCTTTTTAGCTATGTTTAAAGCAAATATTTTGAGTATGGGGTTTTGGTGCAATTTTCATGAAATAACATGAGGACTATGCTGCAACCCATCAGCATGATGAGTATTTCAAAGTTAAAAGCCTGCTGGAATAGCACTGGGGGCTTGTTTACCATGAACAGAGACAACCTATGCACAGTGTCTTCTTGTAGCATACTGAGAACAGTTAGCAAACAATGCTACTCATTGGCAATGTTGAGGCATTACAAAGCCTGAATTGGTTTGGTAAACACAGGAAACAAGTTATTAACCTAGCACTTGGACTTACTGGCTCAATGCCAATTTTTGTGTACAACATGTGCCTTAATGATAGATTAATCCATTGTCACTCACTTTATCCCAGAAATGATACAAGCTGTAAATTCAGATGGTTTAACTCTCATTTGCATTATGCTAATTTCATAAGAGTAATATGGTTAAATTGCCTCTGTTAAGTCGCTTAGTCAGTGGAGTAAGTTGCACAGAGCAGCTATATGTAACAATCGACTTCATTAAGTGTTACATATATATTCCTTAGTTCTCCTGTGAAAGCTCAACTTTTTCTACAGCTGAAATTTATTCATGCTCTTGAAAAATCCTTACAATTTCTGTTATGGCTACCCTTCATGCAGATTCATGGGTGAACAGCAGGATGCTTACATTCTTCCTGTGATTCCCTATTAATATTATTGTTTCTCTCAGACTGTACCAAATTAGCACTTGTCCAAGCATAAATGTGATCTGATTGATTGTTGGTTATTAACAGGGCACATACCTTTTGCCCTTTTAGGCCTGCATTTCCTTTCAGTCCTGGCAAGCCCTGAAGTCCATTTTTTCCCTGAAAGGAAATAAATTTCTAAATTAGACATTATTTTTTATGCAGGTTGAAGAGACTGTACAGAGGCTGGATGCAAGTGTGCTAGATTCTAACTCTTAGTTTGCACAGTGGGAGGAGATATGGGACTTACACCTCTGCAGCTGGCAGAGCACAAAATATGCTTCAGCATATCTGCTTTGCCCACAACAAAGGGGCAGTGAAGCCTGTTTGGAGGACACAGATGGAAAGACTTGGCAGGCTTCATTTGGATTTGACAGGTGAACCAGACAGATCTGATGACAAATCTTTTGAAAACTATAATGCTCCACTAGAACAAATAGGGACAGGCATCTGAAAGGTCCTCTTCACATTTTCTGCCTCTTAGCCATTTACTTACCTAAGAGACAAGAAATTTGACATTTATTCTGAAGCTGCTGAGTATGCTTTCAGCAGGTGAATTCTGGGCTACAATTCTTCCTCCTCCCTAACAACTTCCAAATTATGGGAAAATGGTCACTTGGAAGAAACCTACCTTTAATTTCATGCAGAAGTGGTAATCAAAAAAGAGTATTTGCCACTACTGCAAACTGCTGCCCTGAGTGCATCAAATCATATCATTGGCATTAGCCTGTTCCCACCTTCTACTGAAATCCTTTTTGCCTTGACTCACCTGAATATATTCAGTTCCTACGAAGTAGAATGCTTCCTGACAGGGAATGTGTGGTACTACATATCAATGTTACCACATTTTCCATTCTAAACCTCACTACTCAAATTAATCCCAAATAACCTTTCTATATATGTTATTTTTTTCTACATTTAACACACACGCTCTTCCTCTAAAGGCTGATCATTGGCTAGAAAAACTTCCACTAGCTTTAAAGTCAGTGCTATTATAAAGTGGTGCTATTTGTGAATTCAGTTAGGACACAGATGTATGAAGTGACAGCAATAGGTAAGAGTAAGGAGGCAAGGAAGCCAGGTAGTAAAGCATCTGCAGAGGACAGATGCGTAAACAGCAGCTGAGACATTTATGGAATATGAATTTGTTATTGTGTGGGTTGCTGGGCAATACTTCACTGTGAAGGATGCATATAAAATCTGTCAGTGGCTTGTGGTAAACTGACCTATGAATGGGAGTCACCTGGAGAGCAGTGGAAGGAACATTATAGGAAGATGACAGCAAATGGGAAAGAAGAGAGGGTAAAACAGAGGACTGCAGAGACAGCAAAGTGCAGTTGAATTACTGCCCAAGACTTGAGGGGTGCGAGGTACATCTGGAAAGTTAATAGCAGTTGAGGTTAGGAGCATGCAATATGGCAGCATGTGTGTCTGAAGAGTCAATGAAAAACATTGTTCTGCCCTAGATGAGGTCTGGGTCTGAGTTTGTCCTTTTTTTGAAGTGCCTGTCTGAAAAAAAAAGACTCACCAGATCTGGGCTCTTGCAGAGCTGCTTATAGCATGCCATGTCTCTTTCTTTATAACTGGGAAATCATACATTTCTCTTAGAAACCTGGGTCCCCCTCTCTAGGCAACCTGAGGAAGTCAACTGCAGCACCAGAGCTGCCATCTAAAGAGAGGACGCAGAGAAAGCACTTTGCTGCTTAAGCTTCCGTGCAGCCTAGTCTCTGACAAAAAGTTATTTGTTTCAGGTTTTTTTCTTCAGTTAACCAAGGTATGAATGAAAGAGTACTTACGGGTAACCCATTTTTACCAGGAGTGCCCTAAAATAAAACAACCTTGCTAGAAAAGTAGGCAATAAAAAAGCAACAAAATTGTAATAAAAAAACAAAAGAGAAAAGCAATGAACTATAGCTTGATGTGTCATGCAGTAACAAAATAAGAAATCAGAACTATATCAGAAATACTATCTGACAGTGTGATCTGTTTTGCATCTCTGTTTAGAATGACAAAGGTTCATAATTCTATATAATTTAGAATTACAGAATTATCATAGAAACATAGAATGGTTTGGGTTGGACGGGACCTGCAAAGGTCATCTAGTAAAATCCCAGTGCATACCCATGTTTACTGTACACATCTTGTGCTGATGGTTCAGAAAGCTATGACATATGAAACATCCCAGATGTACAGAAGCTACTGAAGGATTCTTGAGAGTTCTGAAGTCCAGCAGCTTTGAACATGTTCAAATATGGCAGCTGGGAGGGTGGTGAAGTACTCCAAAGGCTGCCCAAAGTGTACTGCTCTATGAATATTAGCACATCAGCACATCAGCTGTTTGCCTTGTGCTTCCTGATGATTGTCTCTAATCAACACTTTTATAGTTGGTGACACATCTGCAAAGCAGATACAACACTTCTTGATCTGATTTAGTGACATTAAAACCCCACCTCATGTGTGAGGTTGTGAAGTTTCAGCCCTTTATGCATGTGTGATGAGTGACCCTTTCTAAAATACATTAATTCTTTCAATAGACAGAAAATACTCACGGGCTGACCATGCTGTCCAAGTTTCCCTGGAGGTCCAGGAGGTCCTTGGTCTTTTTCCTCCACATCTTCTTCTCCTGGCATTCCTGGAGATCCTGTGGACCCACCCTCTCTTGCCTGACCTCTCTGGCCCTAAGTAATACAATGTGAAATATGAAAAATATGTTGTATTACTTTTCCCATTTTTCTCCTCTCTTCCCTCTCTCCTAGAGCTCCTGCTTTGTTCAATGCAGTCAGAAACCTGTTAGGCACCATACAAACAACATACTCCATTCAGCAAAGGCAGTCATATTACAGATCATTCATGCAAGTTTAAATAAATTGCTCTCTGAGATGGAAAAAATGAGAGCTGGTTACCTACATGCAAGTGACCATGGTCTAACTTCAGATCTGCACAGATCTGCACAGTCTAAATCAATAAAGTAGGTTTGAAAAAGACCAGTTTCACAAACTCTGTCTGGGAAAAAAATCGTGAATGCTAAGAAGGAATATTTAGGAATGCTTTAAACAAGTCCCCTGAGATCTACAATTCTAACAGAAAAGTGCTATATATCCATGTCGGTTAAAAAAAAGAAAGTGATAGAAGAGGAAATGATGAAACTGATAACAAAGAGTAAAAATGGACAACCAGCAAGAGCAGAAAATTTCTGAGGAACAAAATAAATCTTTCCAGTGGTGAAGCTCAGACACTAATACATACTTTAATTAAAATCCAGTATAGATGATGGAACAATTAAGTCACCTTTGTATCATATCTTGAAGCAAGCACTAGGATTTGCTCACATTTTATAGCAGCAATGAAATATTTTGAGTTCCTTTAGTAACTAATGAAACTACGAGACATGCAATACAGTAACTATCCAATCATCATGAAGGATGACAGCTTTCAGTAAAAGAACTGTTGGCTGATGTTTTAAAGATCTTTTGGGTTTTGTCTCTAGGAAAGTTCCCAAAGACTGAAGGTTATTTAGTTTATTGCCATTAGAGATTTTTTTCTCCATCTGAAAAAATGTTAGAGGAGAACACTGATAACTAAGATATGTGTAAGATTGTAAGCTGAGTGAGGTAACAGGATTGTTGTTATGATTCGATCCTCAAAGAAATTCTTGCTTGGGCACTTACAAGACAGCCTATTCAGGGTTTCTGGAGGGCATCTCTGACAGGTGAAAGATGTCCAGATACAGCCTTTTCTAGAGTACTTCTAAGAAAGTGTGCTGGCAGCCTAGAGAAGCTGGGCATGGCTGTAAACAGCATTTATTCATATAACTGCTCCAACACAGACATGAGTAATACAAGAATGCCAAACAATTTTGCTGACTTACTTCAACTTGCTCCTTTATAAGGTCATCTAGGAGTAAAAATGTTATTCAGTCTTAATATTTCATTAATCAAAACATCTTTATCATCTTTATACTGTGAATGCCGGGAAAGCTGCTGGTTGCTTTTTCAGTGGAATTTTTTTCCTCTCTAGGTGTTAATGTGTGCAGCTGTCAGTAGGTAGCATACCCTGCTTCTTAAAGAAATAACTAGGAGTTGCAGACGCTTCTCCAGGGCAATTCATGCAGTCTTTCCCTTGTCAAGACATGGAATATAAGATCAGCCTCTTGGTGACTTGAGTAAGGTTTGGTTTATAAAGAGATACTTATAAACTATGCATTTTCAGATAGTATGTGGGCAACTGAAGGAATCCAGTGATACACATTTTACACATGAATTCCTCCAGAGTTTAGTGCTTTTTAGAGTTTGACTTCTATTTGGATCAACTGATTATGAAGCACAGTGATAATGAAGTGCTTTTATGCACTTGGTACTTCACACAGAAGCACATAGTGAACATTCAAAGGGTCTAATTTTAAATCTCTTTATATACCACCTGCAAGGCATTTACTAAGACCAGGCTGCCTGCTTTTAAACAACAGAAAATATGGGCTTTTATGATGGGGATTTATGTTGGTTAGTTAATTTGTTTCTCAGTTTCTTAAATGCAAAATAAAGAAATGTAAAACTGAAAGAACAATTTTGGTTTGTTAGTCAAAAATCTCAAGCCTATCTCAATGGTTATAGATCCCAACTTAGACATAGTGTCAGCATTATTGTCTGATGCCACGAAAGGACATTCAAGAATTTAAAAAAGTTGCTTCTCTTTGGCATGCTTCTAAGATGGACTAGATAAAGATACAAACTCAGAAAAGCACTTAAAATTCATATGTTTTCCTGCTCTTGGAACAAAAAGATAAAGCATATTATGAACCCATTGTACAGACCTCCTCTCTGCTTACTCCGGGCAAAGTGCTATCACCAGAACCATCTTCTTCACTTAAGATTTTCTGTGTTACAGTGGTAGACTCATTGTTGCCTTGTCCAGTTTCTGTGACAGCTGAATCTAAATAGAATAATCACTTATTAATGAGAGACAGAGCAAAATAAACCTGCCCAGAGCTATCTGCACAGATCCTGCAAGTTGACTGAAAAACAAGAAATTATTTTGGTTATGACAAAATATATTCCTAATATTAGTATTAGTCATCTAATAACTGAAAATTTTAGAAGGAAAAGAAAAAGAAAAAAAAATGAGAATAAAATTATAAAATAAATGTTTATTTTAAGAACAAAGACTGTATTGCATCATCTTATTTGACTCAAGCTCCACTCTAATTTTTCATCACTGTTACAATAAAAATAAGAATACGACAGGTACTATCTAAAGTATGCATAAAATTTAAACAGGAACACTGGCTTTGGCTTGATTACAATAACTAGTTCTACTTTCTGTTTTCTAGGAATGTGCTGAAATTGCCTTACTCAGAGCATTATTTCCCGCTATTATTGCATATTTAACCACAATGACGGAGGTAAGCACCTAAATGGAGTGAAAAATAGGAGATGTGTTGAATAGTGGCATTCCTTGCTACCACTTAACTGTTGCTGCTATTAACAAATTGCAGCCTAACAGACTGCAGTTTCAAAGGCCAAATGTTTGATGTGCCAGTTCTTTTCTAACACAAAGGATGTCCAAAACCATAGGATTTTTCATTCCTGTCATCACCCAAAATATAGCACTGGCTTTTCATACACAGGGAAATGTCAGACTCAGACCTAGAATGTAAATGACCGCCCTTCACCCCCCAAAGAAAAAGAGGTAGTGCCTTGTTCTTTAACTGCTGCTTCAGAGGTTTCTTCTGATCTGTGATTTCCAGAGAAATCATTTTCTTCCAAATAAGTCAATATCGTTGGGGGGGCTTCCACTGGCTCAGCTGATGTATCTTCAGGCTAAAGAAAACCACAAAATCCCAAAGAACTGTTTAGACAAAAGGTTTATCATATATTCTAAAGCAAGTATTGGTAGATTACCTTGTTCAAAGCATAGCAATCACAACTACCACATTCATGAAGCAAACCAGAAATCCATTATCTGTCCTTACTCTTCTACTGCCCTTAGAAATATTAACTGTCATTGCTCCTATAAAATCTGAAGTTTATTGATGGCCAACTATACACTCTCCTTCATTACCAAGTTTCTATTTTATTTCATCTTCTATTTCCTTTTTCCTCTTCACAATACACGTCTACTCAAGTTCTTGAGGAAACCTAGCGCAATACTTCTGAACTCCTCTTTTCCAAACCTGTCAAACACATAGAGAGGGAATGAAACACAAGACGTATAATGTTCCCACTTCAAGTCTAAGAGGCTAGAGCTGGCTGGTACCCACCCTTCTCCATGCTGCCAATGGGTGGGCAAGAGGCTGACATTTAAGTAACCTGGTATCAGCTGCATGCAGGAATGTAAAAAGCTTCCCTATCAGGGTTAGAGGCCTGGTCAAATGCTGTTCCAGTGTAATCAGATTACTTCATGCAAACCTGCATTTGCCATCTAAATAAGATTTAAAAGTGGCTATGTTGTCATGGTAACTCTGAACAGACTTAATGGACCAAGCATCCTGTGATTGAACCATGCTATGATCTAAAAATTGGCATTATAAGGCTTCCTGAAACAGTTCATATTTATTGACATGTTGATATGGCTTTTTGAATAATAAATTATATTCTGTAATCACTTTCTGAGACATTTTTCCTTCTGGCCATTGATTGCAGCCTGACTCTGGAATTCAAGATAACCATAGGCAACTTCTGGGTCTTCCGAAGCAGGCATGACATGGATGTATTATCATGACGTTGTCAGATCTCAAAATAAAATTTTTGCCATCCAAGACTGATCATATATATTTGGAAAATCAAAGGAAAATATCACATTTTTACTCTCTGGGAGTGGTATGTCATGATAAGTGATAGCTATTACACTTTCAGGTCTCTGTTCATGCAAATAATTTTTTAGTAATCTAACAATGACACTTATTAAACCAAATTTTCTACCTTTTGTACTTTGCAATAGTGAATGATATGCTGAGAATCAATATTCTTGTGTGCTAGTTTTTGCTGAGATAGAGTTAATTGTCTTTATAACAGTTAGTATGAGGCTTTGTTTTGGGAATTTATACGAGCACAAAAAGTAAGGGAAAATATGATGTGATAGGATTCTTTAAAATCACAAATATTATGGTGAGAAAAGAGCAATTATTTACTCTGTGTTCCAGTAGAGTAACAGCCAAATGAGAGCTACAGTTAACATGTGTAGAAGGGCAAGAAAAAGATGAAAGTCCTTCACAAACATTAAATAAGCTAGGAACCCTGCAGCAGGAAGATGAGGATGGTAAAATTCCCATGGGTTAAAAAAACAAAGCATGAAATTCAAGGGCAAAAAACTCAGTGGGGGTCCACCAAACACAAACAGATACACTCCTGGCTCAAGCATTTGTTGAGATGTAAATTATTGCAGAGTAAAAGAGTACTCCCAGTAAGTGCCATATTAATGTTCCTAATCTGTTGTTATACTTTTCCTAAAGCATTGATTGCTCAGTTGCCAAAAATACCAGATTTTTGATCTGGCAAGGTGCAATGATTCTTGTAGCTGGGTGTCTGTTTTTCTCATAGATGCTTTTGGAACTAGCTACATACAAAAAAACTAGTGACAAAATCCAGACCTCATGATCTAAAAAAGTTATATTAAGCCAGATATGTAAAGCAAATAAATAAATTTACCGTTATGGGGAGATGAGAAGGTGCAAGGATTTCTTGTGTCTCAGATATACCTCCAACTTCTTGAATGCTGCCATTGCCACTGTTGTCTCCTGAAGCCTGTGCAAAACCCAGTCATGATAGCAAGTTCATAAAAGTCAGAAAAAAAATATTATCTCCAAGGAATCAACTACTTCAGTGAAGATCATTTCTTTTCAGTTGGTGAAGCCTTAGTGTCATTATGATGTTAACTTATTTCAGTTCTTACAACATTTCATGAGTTACCCTTTAGAAAAACAAGTCATAGTTAATTTTCTGAAAGGTGTTATAGACAAAAGAAAATAATTTTTTTTACTGTGGTCAAAAAAAAAGAGATCACTACACACAATTTTACACATGATATTATTGTCCTGGGTTCAGCAGTAGCAGTCATTTTTCTCCTTCTTAGTAGCTGGTGCAGTGCTGTGTTTTTGACTTTCAGCCTGGGAACAGTGCTGATAACAGCGATGTTTTTAGTTGCTGCTCAGTTATGTTTACTCTGACCAAGGACTTCCTGAGTCTCATGCTCTGCCAGGGAGGAGGGGAAGCTGAGAGGAAGCAGAGACAGGACACTTGACCCAAACTGACCAAAGAGGTATTCCATACCACAGCATGTCATGCCCACTGTATAAACTGGGGGCAGTTACCTGGAAGGGGGAGATCATTGCTTGGGTCAGACTGAGTATCGGTCTGTGGGTGGTGAGTGGTTGTATTTTCTTCCCTTCTTTTTTCCCTTATCATTATTACCATTGGTGGTAACAGCAGTGATTTGTGTTACACCTCAGTTACTGGACTGTTCTTATCTCAACCCGTGGGAGTTACCCTCTTTCGATTCTCCTCCACAGACCTCCAGGAGCGGGGGAAAGAAAAGGAGTGGGAGTGAGCGAGAGGCTGCATGGTTTTGGGTTGCCAGCTGGGCTTAAACTGTGACAGTAATGCCCTCAAGAAGAAATACTATGTTTAGTCTTATGAAGAACTTTTAATGACAAATTATTTTGAAATCTCTGAGGCACTAAGGAGAACTAATATAAGAATACTCACATAAGGATCATCATCTTCACAGTGATCTTCAGTAGCCCTTGGGTCAGATTTGATTGTCAGATGTTGAATTGAGCCCTAGATTAAACATAAGAAACAGTTCAAGGAAGTAATACTTTAAGTAGGACGTGTGAAGTGGGGGGGTTGTGTGTGTGGAGGGTTGAGAATTAAACAAGTCAACAAAAAAAAAAAAACAGACTTACTTCTGATTTGTTTGGAAAATGATCTGAAGCATAAAATTTTATGGAAATAAACTCAGTTAAAAAAAAAAGATAAATTTGCTCTTCTGTTTAACTTTTGTAAAATGTACAAAAAATTGAAGCTGCCAGGATATAATTACTATCATGTCCCAACAACAATACAATTGCTATGCTGTATTATTAGTGCCCCACCTGAAAGATCTAGTCCTAGATTACGTCTTATAGTCTGCAAAGAACTGACTGCTTTTTCTAGTTAAGAAGTGCATTGCAGGTCCAAAATTGGCCTGTGAAAACCCCTGAAAATGGACATGAATGGTGGAAAGGAAATACTTGTAAGTGATGAAGTGGATCAGGGAGAAACCAGCTTAAAGCTTTTCAAAGCAGAAAGAAAGGAGATGTATTTTGTGATAACAAATGTTTCTTTTTTCAGAGTTCAAATTACATTTCTCAGTTTGACATGCTGAAAGTGCAGCAACAATTTAATTTTAAACATTTAGGTCTTGTTTCTTAGACTACACAGACTTAGAGTGCTTTAAGAAATGCATGGGGAATGTTTCCTTCTTATGAGGTCTTACCTAGTTAGGCATGGTGCACATGTAGTACAGAAAGATGGGTATTCAGAACAAGAGCTATCATACCTAACACACATGACCTGCCAGTTCCTGCTTTGCTGGTTGTATATTTTGTTTCTCTGATTTTATATTTTCTGTAGAAAAGAGCCTGAAGAAGCTGACAAATTTTGTCTTTATCTCTAGACAGGCACAGAATACTTCTCTGTCCAGTGACTTCTCTTCAAGGAGCTAGAACCACGAATTACCTGATGCAACAATATCTTGGTTATGCTCTGTCTGCTGAGTAACTACCACTGAACACAGCATATGTGCTCATTCAAAGACATAGAAAGCCTGAGTCTTGGTAAGGAAAACTGCAACAACTGCAGAAGTGGGAAAAGCAGTATGCCTTGCTGTTACTTAATGCCATCAAAAAATGTGAACTCCAGATGAGGAGAAGCTACCATTTGTCTACACCGCTATGTCTGACTTTTCTCTCTCCCCTCTGCAGCAGTCCTCTCTCCCTGTCCTAAAAATACTGGGGAATTATAAGCAAGGAAGTATTTTTAAAATAACATTTCTGATAGCTTCTAGAATATTTCAGAAATTAGCAAAATCTGAGATTCTATCTTCAATGATCCTCTACTTTATGTACCTTTAAAGACCATGAAATTCATGCTGTTCCTGCCTCCTGAGCTTGCAGACAATCTGAGATAACAGCTCAATTGAACCGAACCATCTCAAAATTTAATGATGGGCAACTCAGACACTGAACACTGTCAGACTAACTGAATGGTTCACTGAAAAATGATACATGAAAGGAGGCACAACCAGACACTTAGGCATTCTCTTGGAAGTGATGCTTTGATTTCACAGTATGAGCAGATCACATTTGGAGAACAGATTTTTCCTCTTGCTCTAATGTGTGACTCTGGATGATGAAGTAAGAAAAATGGAGAGCTCTACTGTTTCCCCAGTGTTGCTGCTAGCCAACTACTCCAACCAGGAAAGTCATGGCCAAGTCTGCCATGGTAGGAATGGTAGATATGAGGTACTGGATTCTGCCTCCAAGTCTTGTGCCTGCTGCTTTGTTCCCTGTTAAAGCTGGTTTGCAGAATCTGGCTTCATCACTGTTTCAGCTGTATTTGGCTGTTTTCTGGCTTCTACTTTTCTTTTCAAGCACCAGGGATAGAATTTCCTTTTGTTGCCATAAAACCTGATGATAGTTACGTCCTTGCCCATCTAGCAAACAGAACTTTTGACAAATGAATTCACATTAGCCAGAGTAAACCAGTAACTGACATTCATTCAGAGCCATTTGTACTATCTGCTGTGAATTGTTTCTATTTTGGGCAATTGATGCAAACAGTTCTTGTTATACAAAAAGAGCTTGGGGAGGAACAAACCATTTAGTTTTTTTACCCCAAAACTGTTGTGACATACAATAAATGAAGAAATATAGGCACAAGATGTAGAGGACACGTCCTAGCTAACAGTGTTGAAACAACCAGAATATTGGCTGAAATTTATGTACTCAATATAGCATACAGACAACCTATTTCAGTGGAAATGCCTTAGGGTATAATCTATCTTGCATTTTTGTCACTATATTTTCAGATTTATTGATGATAATCTCAGCAACTAATCATCACATGTTTTCCTGGTGGGGTACCAAGGCAGTCTCATTTTCTTGAATGTTTCTACTAGTCAGACATCCCCAATACTCCAGTCCTCCCATCTGCCTAAGAAAGGTAGTGCCAGCAGGCAGGTTTTCTGAACAGCCCCTTCTACCACTTACTTGCTGTGAATCAATATGTTCCTGCAATTCTAGATGAATAGACTAGTCAGATAAATGACAAAAGTGTACTATTTTTCTTGCTTACCAGATGGAGCTCACAACCTGCCAGTACACCTGAACTTTGCAAAGAACATACTTTTCTCTAAAGTGAAGGATCCTCTTGTTTTTTTATGTTGCGTTACTAACTAAAGGGAGAAGATATTATTCTCACAAAATACTGTAAAACTTTTGAAGTGCAAAAACAAGATAGAAAATGCTTGACACTTCCCTTTCATTTGACTATGAGTCAATCTCATGCATATTGACAAGATTTCTATTTGGAAGCTCAGTGGCTGAGAATTCAGCAGGAATTCAAGCTAAAATTGCCCGGGATTCAATCTAAAAGGCCTGGGAGCCTTGTAGTAGTGTTTTTGGTCCTTTCTGGTTTTCTAAACACCCGATAAGCTTCAAGTAGTATATAAAATGCAGAAATACAACTTTATCATCTAAGTGTCTTTATCTTTGATGATATCATTCTCTTCTTGATGTTGATTGTGAAGTAAACATACCTAGCACATAAGTGTTTAAAATACAGACTTTCTATGGAGGTACTATTCTTAGAAGTTAAACAAATGGGTACTGTGAAATCCAGCCCTTTTTAAAAAAGTCCTATAAATTTATTTGATATATTTTCTTTGAAAAACCTACTATTTGAACTGAGCATTGAACCTAATACCTGGACTATAAACTTCTGAGGCTCTACAAACATTTTCATTTAATCCAGAGTTTGTATATCTGCACTGCCTGAACTCTAGCCAGGTACATAAAATACAAGCTATATAATTTGTAATGACATTTGTGATATAACCATTGTAAGCAGACTTTCTTGGGTAGAGTACATGCGTAAAACACTGAGGAATGCAAAATTATCAGGCACTACTTACTGTGAACTTTTCCAATCCTGTGGCTCCTGCATTACCAACAAATATCCCAGAGCCAGATTCAAATACTAAGGCTCGATCTGATCTTCGAAACTGAACCCTCTGATATTCTTCACAGTCCATGAACAAAGCAACATCATTACCCTGAACAGTCACCGTAAACCTATTCCACCTGTTAGTCATGACTGGCACTTTGAATGAAGCAGCCTCTCGGGAGATATGGGAACCAGGCTCTGTGTAGTACATAATTATTCTCTGGGTGTTGTCATCAACTGATGAAAGTCTCATTCCCAGGTAAATGGTTTTCTGGAAGGCATCTGTTATTGCAAATAATACTCCTCCACGGTCACTGTTTGGTTTCACTGTACTGAAGATAGCAAAATCTCTATAAAAAGGTGATGGTATTATGGCACTTGTCAATCGACCGATGTTAGCATCTGGACCAAAGCTGTAAGCTGGAAACCCTCCATAGCCAGTGACAAAGTAGACAGAAGGAGGAAGAGGAACTCCTATTAATTCAGTGAGGTCAAGATGTCCTTTTGAGCCTCGTTCTGTAAAGTGTGTAGAAAAAAACATGTTATTTAGTGTGTGAGAAACGTTCTTTATTCCTGAGGTGCTCAACCCATTTAATATAAACAATATAAGAAAGGCCTTAAAACTGTAATGCAGTATTATAATACCAGTAACATATTTCTAATACTTTAGGTCCCAGGTCAGTTAGTGATTAAACATACCTAGCTAAGTACTCATGTAATTCTTTGTCCTTTGACTAAACAAGGTTACTCCTATACTAAAGAAAAGTGCATGAAAAATTTGAAGTTGACCAGTAACAAGTAGTTCCTGCAACATATTTTGCTTCAGCTGTCTGTAAACTACAAAAAGTGCTGAATGTATTTGCAAAGTGAATTCAGAGAAGACTGAGCAACCTTTTGCTTTCTCAAATAAAGATCCTTTATCCTCACAAACTAAGAAGGCAGTTAGAGTTCTCTACAAAAAGCATGAGAGGGTTTCACAAGTATAGGATAAAAACTACAGTGGATTTGCTTAACCCTCGCAATTGTCTGCTTCTACAACACAGCTCTACTCAAACTGAGAGCCTTTCCTCACTTTATAATCTCCTCTAACCTTATATTCTTAAGTTTCTGAGTTTAGCTAAATGAGTTAGGTCTCTCATTTTATCTAAAAGTCTCAATTCTTCTTACTGGTGTACATTTTCACCCTTATGAAAATATTTATGTTACTCAGAAGCAAACAAAGTGCTAAGGTCATGTAAAGATATAATCACTCATAAACTGCGATTTGTAACTGCTGGCTTTCTCAGCAAACATGAGAAAAGATCTTCGTGATCCAAGAAAGCCAGATTTTTACATCACTTTCTTGATGAAATGCATCCTAGCCCCTCTCTACATTCTTTGCTGAAAATCTTCAGATCCTGGAAAAGGAGAGGATATATTTGGAACCACTGTTTTCCAGTTCCTTTCTTTGTCTGCTTCACACACCAGTCTACCATGGTTCTTAGATTAACTCCATCAGACAAAAAAATAGTGTGGAAAGAGAGGCCGTGTGGTAAAATGTGTACAGATGAGTACACATGAGGCAGTCTTGAAACTTCACTAAGGAAAGACTTAATTTGTGCCTTACACTTCACTTTTCCATATTCTACCAGCTGCCGGAAATTGTGCATCTGGAGAAGTATCTGTGGTGGTGAGACACTTCTTTGTACCTACAGAACCTGTCATCCATTAGGGCTCCCACTGCCCAGAGGCACTTGTGATATCTCTTCATCAGGAAAGTTCCATAAGATGGTGTCCCTATACATCATTAAGCAAAGTAATATCCCTCAAGGGTTACTTAATTTTCAACACAGCATAGGGAGAACTGATGCCACCAGTGGTAATCTAACACTGCAGACATTTACAGGATACAGGAGCAAAACACAGCCCATATTTTGTAAGTTTATCAGGGCAATAGATGGCAGTCAATCCCCCAATCTTTTTTTCTGAACAAGTACTTACAGAACCTGAAAACAAGTTCCCAGTCTGCCTGAGTATAAGCAGTGAAGGGACACACGAAACTGGTTCCTAGCCCAGCCTATCTGTAAAGGACCAAGTCATCCTCAGATTCTAATGCATTTTACCCTCAGAAGACCTACATTTTACAAGCAGCCTGTACACTCTGGTCATGGGATGAGTTGAAGTTTCCTGGTTGCATATAAAACAGTGGGATTTATACATGCAAAAACAAAGAACTTTTGCTTCAGAATTTATAACACCTGGTTTTCTAGGGTATGTATTCTGCATCATTATTTTCATTTCAGCTCTGTACATCCTGCCAACCAGAATACCTCAAGTTCTTCCTCATGTGCATAGGCTTATTTCTGCTTCTAATACATGTAGTACTCCCTTTTCTTGCCCTAGGATGTGCTAAAGGATAGTTCCAAGGTGCATGCATTTATATTACTTGGCCACTTCAAGCATGATAATTTGCCATCAAGAAGGACAAACTAGATAATTAATTTCACAGCTCTCACGACATCTTTTTCTCATTACGACGCTAATGTGCACTCCTATGTCATGAGGTTTTGAGTTTCAAGAATATAACAGGTTGGTGCCCATTACATGCTTATATGGAGAGTCTTATTTGAAGCCTTATAGGCCTTTATGGAGTCTTTGTAAGTCTCTGTAAAGGGAGAAAATGATCTTAATATGAAGAAAATTGTACTGGCAGTACTTCACTTTGCCTACTTTGTCTAATCTCTCAAGGAACACAGTGACCTTCCTCCAGCCTGGTGGTTCGAAACAAAACTGGTCAAAACAGTAAAAAATTACTGTAGATAATAATATCAAAGTTGTTGGTTAAAACATGATTTTAATTTTTGTTCCTTGATTTGTAAGCATTCCCAAGTCCTTCATAATGTATACATTTGTGTAGTGTAAATTGATGAAGTATCTTCCAATTTTTAAACTTAATTAACATAACTGTAATAGTTATATAAGCTGAATATATTCAATTGAGACAGTAATGGAAAAGGTGCGACAGCCCATATTAATACCACAAAGTGGACTCAAAAACTTTATACTTAATTAAAATCAGAAAAAATAAATGAATCTTTCACTTGGCTCTGAAACTTGGCAATCTGGTTCTGAAGAACAGCTAGAGAGGGGTTCTTCAGCTGAAATACACCTTTGTTATTCATTATTTGTATGCAGTACTACAATGGGCTGTGTGTTGCAAAGTGGTTTTTACTGTCCTAGTGATTTTGCAAAGAAATGGTATATTATTCTTCCTGTGCCAAAGGCGTTACAGTCCAGTTGAAGTCAATTCTAATCTGTGATCTTCTCTGTTCTTGAGCCTCAGCTCTTGCTAAGGGAACTCATTAGCTGGAAAAAGTCTGATATTTTGCTTCATAGATTTTGCCCCTTCCTAATAGCTTTAAAAAAAATCTATTTTTTAGATTTTTTTTTCCTGGCCAAACAAAATTAATATTTTTTTGATTGTGAATCTAATATTGAGTCATAGTTTATATTCACACACACATACAAACACAGGAACCTCATCTACAAATAAAATGCATAAGCAATTACTTAAATTTAAAAAGATAAAATAAATAGTAAGGTTGAAGGAGAATAGAAGAGCTGTACACAGATACCAAACCTGCTTCCAAAGAGCCATGGGAAAAGAGACCTAGAAAGAAGATGGGGAATACTTAAGGTGGCCAGCAGTCAGCTTATCAGACTTGCATAGCAGGATGCATCCCAGGAGCGAATCTAATTAATAGAACTGTAGTTTCCCACTTCCCATTGTCAAAGGAAGATTTTGCAAATACAAAACAGCCCATTAATTCTCCCCACAAGATTATGTGGAGCTGCAGTGTAGGTGCAGTTTCCTAGTCACACACCAAACAATAAAATACAGAGCTCAAAACTCTTGCTCTTTTAGCAATAGATTCTAAGACAAATGAAACATGTTTTTAAAAGGTGGCAGGAGAAGATAGTAAAGATCAGAATTTGAGTGAAACAAGTCAGAAGGCCCAGCAAATATCTGAACTTCAGTGAGACTAGAGTAGAAGCTTGCATCTATCAACTATAGAAAAGCAAACCAAGAAACTTCTAGACAAATTCTGTACTTACAACTAATCCCAACTCTTAATGGATTTATGAGGATGTATAGTTACAGTTAAAAGCAGACTTACAGCCACAGGTCTTGCTCCCATTCAATTATCTCTGATAAATTAATGTCCCCTGTTGCAGTTATATTAGAACAAAAATGCCCTCTTATTTCCTTAAATCAATGGGCAAACACTATGCTATTTTAAGTACCTTTAAAGCCAGCAGAACACTGTGCTGCACCAGTATAATTTTGTTTCAAACATGTACTGCGACTAAGCCACTGGATATTGGCAACATCCAGAATTCATCACATTTATATCCATGTTTCCTGGACCTGGGGCACTGGAAGGTGTGGTACAGAAACACCTTTAATATTAGCTATGTTCTATCTTAAAAAAAAAAGTAGTAGAATACCACAAATTGGGATGGTATTTTTATAATTCTGGAGTTATGAGCTGTGCTATATTCTGCATTTATTAACATTTGTATTGTACTTTATAGCTGGAATTGTTACAGCATTTGCAGATAGCTGGATGGTCTCACTGCGTAGCTTGAGGAGCTAGTTGGGAAGTATCAGTGTGTTGTAAAAATTACTCTGCAAATCAATATTTAGATTATTTCAAGACTGCAGATGACAATAGTGTAGGCTTTTTCTTCTTTTAATGATATTTTTTCATGTAATTAACTCACTGCTTCAGTACTGAAAATAGCAAAGCTGTAAAAAACAACAAACCACTATTTCAGTATTGGAAGATACCAGTTTTCCCAGTTGTGTCTTAGCACAGCAATCAGTAACAGTGAAAGATCATGAAGCTCAAAATGGACTGGAAAAAACAGACAAAGCTCTTTAGACATAGGCAGGAGGTCCTCGTAGAATATATTGGTATAGACAGTTGGAGCATTTTCTTCTGGATGCCTAAGGAAACCTCAAATCTATTTTTAGTGGCATTGCACAGCCAAAAGTGAGGCTGCAGTCAGTAGGGGCTGTGATATTGACATACAAACTCAGGCTCGACATTCTTCTGTGCAAACCATTTTCCAACACTTTCTGCCAACAGCTGGTTTTACGTCATTATCATTCTGCCCTGTACTGGACAAAAATATATGTAGCTCATGTACCTAAATATAGTTCATTAAATATGCTTATTAATTATGTTCATGAAATATATCTATATCGCACAAAATGGTCCTTTTTGTCCCCATCATGTCTTGTTTGAGGAACTTTATTTCACCACAGTGCTGTCAAGCAAATCAAGAAAAAAAAAATTTCTTACATATAAGCTATATTTTTCAGTTTTTCTGATCTAATACTGGACTAATTATTGTTTAATTTGCTGCTTGTTTGGAAGATTTTCCATACACATTTTTGTGCTCATTGCTTTTTGTATAGAAACCCAAGGTCTTTTAATATGTATTATACTCAACGAACTATTCTCCTTTTATAAAAAAATCTGCATTTAAAACACATTGTCCTGATTTAGCTGGGATAGAGTTGATCTGCTTCTGAGCAGCTGGTACAGCGCCTGGGTTTTGGCTTTAGTCTGAGAGCAATGCTGATAACACATTGATGTTTTAGTTGTCGCTCAGTAGCACTTACCCTGGTCAAAGTCTTTTCAGTCTCTCATGCAGAGCCAGTGCAGAGGGGCACAAGAAGCTGGGAGGAAGCAGAGACAGGACATCTGACTCAAACTAGCCGAAGGGGTATTCTATACCACATCATGTCACACCCAGCATAGAAATTGGAGGGAATCACCCAGAAGGGGCAGATCGCTGCTCAGGTTGAGCTGAGTGTTGGTCAGCGGGTGGTGAGCAACTGCATTGAGCATCACTGTTGTTGGGGTAGGTTTTTTATTTGCTTTTTCCCTCTCTCTTTTAGTGACCCACCTAGTTTTATAATAATGAACAGCTGTGTGCACACATGTAGGTATATTTATGACTAAAGAAAAAGAACAAGATCATAGACTTGGTACATTTCTAAAGAATTAGCACAAGAAAAGGGGATCACCTTTGAAGTGATAACTTTCAAGGGTAACTAAAAGGCTCAAAAGACCTCACAATCTGAGTGTGAACCAGGCATGGAAGGAGTATAGTAAGTACAGAGGAAAGTTTCAGGGAGCTGGAAGGTCAGAAGGAAAAGCAGGACTCTGATTTCCATATGCACTAGTGCAAAAAGCAAAGGCAAATTAGTAAAGATGCTCTTCATGTAAAAAGATTTCCAGATTTGCAGCAATGATTCTCTATGAAAAGACCTGTGCTGTTCCATAAGCTTCTTTATCTTGTAAACTTCTTTACCTTGTAGAAATTTATACCAAGTTCTGTAAGAACATCAGACAGATGAGTGATGCCTTCTTTCTCTGAAACACCTGGCTGTGAGAGGAATGGTTCAGCTCTGGATGGTGACAGGGATATCTGCAGGATGAAGCGTGCATGGCCGGGCTTCAGTGAGTTAGAGAAAATTCTCAAGGCCATACATTCAGCTGTAATCCTGGCTAAGTTAGCTGGACAAACAGCAGGAGGGTAGGAGAGGAGAATTAGCTGGAAGAGAAGCACAAAGGTGTGAGGTGCCGTGCTAGTAACTGTCAGGAAGAATACAGAAATAGGCTGGGTGGAAGGGAACAGAGCCCTGGGGCAAATTGGAGAGACCAGTGCAGCAGAACTTGAACTGCTGAAGGGTGGTTGGAGGCTCAGAAGAGAGAGGGCTTGTGATAAGCAGGAGCTCACCTTAGGTGCTGGCTTGAAAAGGGATTCAGCACAAAGTGACAGAAAGTATATACTTTCATATATGGAAGTATAAGTTTGAGCAACTTTATTATTTCTTTAGAAACACAGAATCCTATCCCAATGACTTTCCTCTGACAAAGTCAGCACTGAAATGGGTTTTGTGCAGTCCTTGCACTCAGAACAATGCAAAGCTGCTATCGCGTCGGTCCTTGTTCAGGTAGGGCAGGAGCGCACATGAGGGAAAGAACAGGCTTCCACGACATCCGCCTGCCTAGAGGTAAGTGAACAAAGTTAACCCGTATAAGAATTACAGAGTCTGCATTGAATATTGCAGCTGTTCAATAGCATGCACTTGTGGCAAGACTGGACACCGGCTTTATGAAATTCAGGTTTTGTGTGGTGTAAATATGCAAACTATGATGCCGACAGTACCATGGCCAGCTGGAGGGACAAGTAGCCGTTAACGATTGCAGGATGGCAGGAGCTTTTACATTTCACCACTAGGCGACAGTAGAGCACTGAATAAATCAGGTTGGAGCTTTGGGTTCGGAGGGTGCATTGCAGATGATTCATCAGTGTCAGCCTCTGCTGGGCGCTTTCTTTTACAACTTCTAAGCTAGCATATGTTTTAATTTCCATTACGTTTATAACAAAACAGATGTGAATTATCACCCTGTTCTTTTACTTTCACCATGACCTTGGAAATCGGACAAAATACATTAAACCAAGTCTGCTGCCTGTTTTCTTGGGGAAGAAAAAGGAACACATTACTGTTTGAGTTTTCTCTCTCACTCTTTTTTTTAAATCTCTAATTTTAAGGGACAAAATTCTTGCAAGGCCATTGCCAACACTCTCATTTCCAAAATACACATTTCTAAGATGATGAGGGCAGTTCTCTTAAAGTACTGGGACTACATCTGAAACTTTCCTAGATTTAACGGTTGTACATGTCAGCAGAGAGTCTCTGCCCAAATGTGGAATAAATGAACACCTATTTAAAGACACTGACATAGTCTGGCACACTGACCTGAATATAAATTCTCATCCCATATAAAGAGATTTATTGGGAAGCCAGGATAGAGAACACTTAATCAGCAGCTCCTGGAGTTGCTCCTGCTCTTTGCTAGCCCCTGTCTCCACTACGAGGTTCTGTCCTTGAACCAGGGGCATAAGAAGGATATGAGCAGATGGGAATTGTGGGTTTACAATTCCTCTATGAAAATCAGAAACCTTCACCCAGAAATGTTCCTTCTTTTCTCACACCTACCACACCATATCTCTTAGCTCAGCCAAGTGATCTGAAACACTGTCATCTCTCTATAGGAAATTCAGCACACCCTTAGCACATTTTCTCATAGGAAATTTAGCACACCTGTCTACTTGACACTGTGAATGACCAAGGATCTTCTTTCCTGTAAGAACAACCTACTCCAGGTCATCACCACCACCAGTCAGTGCCTCCTGTAAGAAGACAGATATGATGCTCCCTGCTCATACCACATTGACGAAGTCTGTTCCATCAAAGCATTAGGAGTCAGCATCTAGTGAAGCTTGCCTTCAGGCCAAATTTGTATGCCCTGTACAGTCTGATCTCGCAAACGCAGCCTCAAGCCTACCCAACTACCCAAAGGCAAGCACTTCCCAGACAGGGCTGGAAAGGCTGCCAACAGGGAGTCTTTTGAGTGGGACATGAGAGAAACAAAAAAATTAGGTGTTTCTGTAACTTCTACATTGTGGCATGGTCTCCATGTGATGGAGGGTAATACATCTACAGGACACATCAGGGATTTAAGCAAAGCTTTATTGTAAGATATTCTACTAATCTGAGAGTGGAAAATCACTTAATACCAGATCAGATTAGATCAGAACAGAAAAATAAAAATATTGCTATAACTCAGCTTTGGTTTGTTAGGCTTTTTTTTCGTTGGGTTTTTTGTTGTTGTTTTTCAGGGGTTTGTTTGGTTGGTTTTTGGTTTTGTTTTGGTGGTTAGTTGGGTTTTTTGGGGTTTTGTTTGTTTGTTTTTTCTTTTTCTTTTAAGTTTGGTTGCTTTTGGGGTTTTTGTGTTCTTTTGTGTGTTTTCTGTTGTTGAAATTAAGGGCTGTGGGTCTACTAAGGTGATGAAAATTAAAGGATATTTTTATGCATCTTTGTCTCTTACACAGCACTTTGAAACATGGTGAGCTGTATTCCTCTCTCAGATGACTATGCTACCTATTTTTCGATGTTAAGAAGAGAAATCGATACTTTATTACTGAAGTTTTACTTTCAAGTGCTTACGAGGACTTCTATTGTCTTTCAGGAGCATCTCTTTCATAAATGTCCTTCAGTGTATGTACCTGATAATTATTATTGTTTTTTGTCCTATTAAGTATATTATCATATATTCTCTACACTATTTGATTTAGTAGCTAATGGATTTGATACTATAAAGGGCTGGAATTCAGAGAAGTTGAAAAATGATTGTGAGGTAGATGATATGGGAACAGCAAAATCTAAAAATACATTTCATATTGGACATTAACATTTCATACAGCTCAATGCTTTTATAGCATGAATGATCCAGTAAAATTCTAGGGGAAAATAATCCAACCAACGTAATCCTACTTCTTCCATCTTCCTTTTCCCAAGAATTTAATTTCCCAAGAGCTACATTGCACTACTTTTATATCTTACTGTAAATCACATATGCTTTTGTTATGATCATGTTTTTTTCATCTCCCCAGTGAATACACTGAATGGATTAAACAAAATATCTTAAAAATGTCATTTCTGGTACAAAAAGTTCTACATTAAAACTCTGGCTAAAGTCCTAAGTGAAAGACCTTCTTGTTTTAAACTGACTCATTAGTATAAATGATCACATCCCACAGCACACTGTTAATGGCAGTCTAGGGCCAGACAAAGCTTTCACAGTCAGTAACAGTGCAGGCAAGTACGATTGCAAAAGCACACACTGCTGCCTTCCTAAATTCAGTCAAGGACCAGTAGAACCAGATGCATGGAAAGCTGGTTTAGATACACTTCCATCAAAAAGATTGAATCATCTTGTTGATTCCATCACATTTTTTTCTATATTTGTATCTAATTCTCTAAATGCCATCCAACTTCACCTGCTACCTGCTTTCTCATGTTGCAACTTACAAGCCTAAGAAAGCTGGGACAGAAATGCATGTGTTGTTCAAGGGCTGCTTTTTACCTCAGGACAGATTTCTTCTAGTAATTCATAGAACCATAGAATCATAAAATTGTAGAATGGTTTGGGTTGGAAAGGACCTTAAGATCATCCTGGTTTAACCCCCCTGTCGGCAGAGACACCTCATGATAAGCCGTGTCTCCCAAGGCTCTGTTCAACATGGCCTTGAGCACTGTAAGGGGTGGAGCATTCACAACTTCCTTGGGCAACCTGTTCCAGCTCCTCACCACCCTCACAGTAAAGAACTTCTTCCTTATATCTAACCTGAACTTCGCCTGTTTAAATTTAAGCCCATTCCCCGTTGTTCTATCACTACAGTCCCTAACAAAAGACCATGGAAGAAAGAGCACTTTCATCTTGCTTACAAAGTCATTTGGAGTTTTGCCGATTTACTTTCATTTTCTCCTGACACTTTAGGTAGGACTTGGAGAAAAAATAATCTGTAGAGATGTGTCTCAGCTCTATAGCAGGGAAATCATCCACCATAACCTGTTGTGCGTGGAGGAGCTGGCTGGCTGGCTGTTTTACCTTTACTCCAGCGTCAGAAAAATTCAACTATCAACCTGAATAAGAAACTGCAGTAGGCAGCAGAACTGCTGAGACCTCATTTTGATCACAATTTTGCCTTGTGATTGGATTCTGTTGTCAGGAAAAGACAAGTAGTCACTAAAGTTTTTCCAGCATTTAAAACATGTTATGAAAATTTGGTGGTTCTCCAAACAGTCCCTCTCTTAGTGGAGACAGAAATATCATTTCCCACCCTTATTCCGCTCCTGTTCCATGAGACTTGTAAGAACTTAATGTCTGTCAGTCCTCTGTGTTTTTGTCAAGTTTGGTACATACAAGCTCAGATTCAAAGCAGACTCAGAAACTGTTGCAGACACATGCTGCAATTATACATAGCTTGTTTCCTTGTGAAACCAGGTTAAACTCAATGCATCACTGTAATACATGCTTACAACTCTTCTCTTGAATGTAAATACAGCAGGCTCTTTCTTCAGCTCAGTGGAGTAACGGCTTTTACTACTCACAGACCACACATTTCCCGCTGTGGACCTCACACATGATTTTATGCAACAGTAAACTAAGCAAATCCAGCTTTAGCTGCCCAACTTTGTAAACAAATATTTCGCAAAACACCCATTAAGGGAGTTATTATCTTCATTAAGAAGAATATAGAAGTTTTCTTTAAAAGAAAAAAACGAAATAAAAAATAAACCTACGTAACGCAGCATAAGATATATTGATGGGGTGCTATACACAGATGCTTCAGACTTGGCACTCCATTCGTACAGATGATGTAATTCAGTGTAGTGACTTGCAACTGGCTTCAGATGCGCACAGCCACAGACATTATCCATGTTTCAAGGACTTTTTTCATAACCAGAAATACTACAGGTTCAGAATAAAACCTCAGGTATAAATCATATTGGCCTTACTGCTAGCTCTTTCAGCTCCAGAAAAGGCCGATATACTCACGACAAGTTCTACAAATAAGATTTATTACCTTTTTTTATTTTAACCTCACACTCTGAACTGAATTAATAGTATGGAACAATAATAAGCTGCTGATTTTTTCAAAAAAGATTCCAATCAGAAAGTGACAAGAGATCAGATGTATTATTCCATGTAGCTGAAGCCCAGAAGTCTTTCCTCACAGCATAGCTGCATTTTCAGGCACTCATCCCCCCTTCACTCCATCCTTATTTACCCACATCACATGACCCAAAATCAGTTTCTCTCAGTGGTTTGAGGAACTTGAGAGAGATAAGACAAACTTGTTCTCTCATTCAAAGATACATTTCTTTAACGTTATTTCTAAGGAAATATGGCAGGAGAAATATGACAGCATTAGAACAGCCACATGAATGAGATAACTCCTCAGCATAGTTCACCATTTTAATCAGACTGTAGAATGTAAGTAAGATCTAAAATGTTTACCAAAGCTTGAGTTATCTAGCCATGACAACATTGATAACTGTCCGGTGACTAAATCAGATAGACTATGTTGTTAGGTAGATCATAATTAACAGTAAGATCACTGACTCAAAGTGAAATAGTAGATAATACATTTTCCAACTTGCTGATATTCATTTTAACAGCTCTACTATTATGTTTAATTGTCGAATTGATTCTTTCATCTCTGCCACTTAAAGCCCTCAAGAGCAGATTTCCACCGCCTGAATACAACATGGGTTATTCTAGAGATTATGTCTAGAATAACTGAATCACCTATTAGATTTTATTGAGGATTTGAAGTTTTATGACTATAGGAAAAAAAACAGAACTCTTTTTTTTTTTTTTTTTAATGCAAAGAATTTATCATGTTTTACATGTGCATGGCCAAAAAGAACTTAATTCCTCCAGAGTATGTAAAGAGTAGCAGAAGTCTTATTTTTGGTGCATGATACATTTTTAGTTCACTCAAATGTTCTTTGATCCAAGAGCTGAAAGAAGATAAAAAGATAAAAGTAATAAACAGCACTTATTCTGAAATCTTATTGCTTGATATACCAGTTGAAAGTCTTTCCCAGGTAAGTCTCAACTGCATGCTCTCCCAAACTTGAAGATTATTGCGGATTTGCATCTGTATCCAATATTTACAAATCCATTTCGAGTATGTTGCCATGTTGGCTTTCTGTTGTCAGAAACTTAGTTGACAAAAAATACTACACTTTTGGCTTAAATCTCAAAGGTTATTTTCTCAAGGCTACTGTTATTGAAAGGAGAAGAAAAAGTAATGTCCTTAGAATTTCTTGCATTTTTAAAATGCCCATTGGAACCGAATATTCAGAAAGTCAAAAAAAGAAACCAACATTATAAAACAACAAACCACATGGGTGTTGGAATTTTTTGGTTTTTATGATTGTCTTTTCTCTTTCACTTCACTGCCTGAAACTTCGTTTGTATTGTTAAGACACTGTTTTCACTAATTTCACTGGTTATAAGCACAGATGTGTATTAACAGCACAACTATGTTGCGTATAATTTTTATTATGTCTGAACTAAAGCGTGCACTTTGATGTGTTAGGCCTTCAACAGAAGTCTTCAGGTGGTGGAAATAATAGCATTTCGCAACATAAAGGCCAAGCCTTATAAGTTCAGAGCAGTGAGTTCTCCAGACCCTTTCATTTCTCTGCTCTAACCTACTAGTCTTCTACCACCAGATGGAATGACTTTCCTTCCCCACCATGACATATATAGTCGAACATGACTTCATCTTTGTTCTGACTTTTACCAGAAGCACTGGAAGAGATGTGCCATCCAAAGCACTGATCTCCAGCTTCTGGAGCAATTTTTCGAACCCTAGTTTTTTTAAAAAATACAGGTAAAGCTGTATCCTACTGCCTGAGAAAATACCAGAGCTTAGTTTTGTTCTGTGGCATATGCTGTGCAAACTACTGCCAGATCGGTGAACAGTAATGAGCTTGTGTAAGACCAACAGGCATCAAAATCTCCAGTGTCTTCTGAATGTGTTGTTCTTGTCAACAAAAATGTCACTGTAATCTTCCAAACCTCTATGCCTCTCTCCCACTTTCCCTACATGCATTTTCACAGCTATCAAGAAAATGTAAATTGAATAGAATCTAGATATTACCTCTCCCTTGTCAGTCTTTGCAAAGAGTATTAAATTTATATTTGTTTGTTTGTTTTACAAACTGGCATGGTAATTTAGTAGCACTTTTCTGAGCATGTGTCAATTAGCAAGACTAACCTGAAATCAACAGTTATGATCTATTCTTCTGGCCAATGTATTTGAGAAATAAGCTTATTCTATAGCTGAGTAGATTACTCCTTGTACATGTGTATGCATGCATACAACATACGACTGTGAAGGGAGGATATAGCTTCTATTAAGATCACATTTTCAGCTTGACTTTTTTGTGAGAAACCTAGAAGCTGATGCATCTGGATATAGTCTTGCTAAAATGCTTTATTGGAAATTGCACTGTGAAATCACATATCTTCCACTGGAAAAGTGTATCTTAAAAAGAGGACATGTACCAGAAAATGCAGTTAATGAGAGAAGCAAGTGAAAACATCCAAAGCTGTCTCAGTCAGTCCTCCTTCAGAGTTCAAGCTTTGATAGATAAACTTAGGTTGCTTAGGAGAGAGTAACTTCAGTGTTTTTTCACTGGCAACCAGCAAGTCATAAAAGTCTTGCCAACAAAAAACTCAACATAGAATCATAGAAAGGTTTGGGTTGGAAAGGACCTTAAGATCATCAAGTTCCAACTCCCCTCCCATGGGAAGGGACAACTCACACTAGACCAGGTCACTCAAAGCCCCATCCATCCTGGCCTTGAACCTACCAGGGATGGAGCATTTACCACTTCTCTGGACAACACATTTCAGTACCTCACCACGCTCAGAGTCAAGAACTTCTTCCTTATATCTAACCTAAACTTCCCCTGTTTAAGTTTGAACCCGTTACCCCTTGTCATGTTGCTACAGTCTCTGATGAAGAGTCCCTCCCAAGCGTCCTTACAGGCCCCCTTCAGATACTGGAAGGCTGCTATGAGGTCTCCACACAGCCTTCTCTTCTCCAGGCTGAACAGACCCAACTTTCTCATCCTATCTTCATATGGGAGGTGCTCCAGTCCCCTGATCATCCTCATGGCCCTCCTCTGGATATGCTCCAGAAGTTCCATGTCCTTCTTGTGTTGAGGACATGTTTAGGTTCATCGCCTGAAAGCCAAACATTAGGACTTCTGGTGGCACTCAATGAGCTTTGATCTTCTATTTGCATGCTATTCTATATGCAAAATGCAGCAGTAGTAAAGCACATTCAAGTATCAACGAACCTGACTGAAATCGGTTAAAGTTGAAACAGTTCTGAAAACTGAGGAGGAAAGTCTGGTTTTAAATTGGTTTCTTGGTTCTCAGAGCTCTGTAGTTGTTAGGAAAACAAGAAAGTAGTGTAATGAATTTTCAGATGGGGTGAATTATGGTAGTTCTGCTACTTTCAGTGCACTTGTGACAATTTTATATAATATAGTAGCTACCCCCATTGCCCAAATTGAGTCTCCCCCAATGTAGAAACATGATTGATGATAAAACCAAACTTACAGTAATCAGTTATTTCATCAGCCTCTTTTTTAATCATCTTGTTTAAATGCTAAATATATTCCATAGAAACATAAATCACAATTTTACATGATCATTGCAGCTGAAAATAGAAGGTTTAACCAGAAAATGGAAATTTACAATAACATAGATTGGAAGTATTCATTTCCCCACACCATCCACAAGAACATTTCCATAAAAATTGACTTCCTTGTGAGCCAGGTCCATTCCCAGGTCTCCCTGGCAGCTGCATTGCTTGCTTTGGAATAGCACCAAGTAACTAGCTGATACAGCCTGTAGAGTCCTATGTGCATGGAGTTATATTATTTTAAAGTAAAGAAAATAATCACAAAATTATCTTGGCTTTAGAATGCAACTCAGAACCTCAAACTCAACAGGACAAGACATTTGTTTTGGATCTGATAGGATGTCTCTTTCTGCAACTGAAATTTTGTAGTTCTGTTACATGACAGCAACAGCCAAAGTCATAATATTATTAATGTACTTGGCTACACTGTCATATCTGGTATGTGAACATCTGCAGTGTCCTGAAGTAACCTCACGAATTCTGATAAGCAAAAAAATAAAGACAGATTTTTAAAAAACAGTCATTAGACACCTTCAATTGTGTCCCAGAGGAGGGATCTGTGCCAGTCTGAAAGGAAACCAACAGAAAGATCCATGTTCTGATTAGAAAGAAAAACAGTGTTCAAAAGAAATACCATCAATACCACCACTATCTTTAAACTCCCCTTGCCTTGTAACTTTTGGTATTAATATTAGCTGCTATTAATCACTAGAATAGCTGCTTAGTAATACAGTTCATGGCATCAGTCTGTTAATAATAAGTAATCTACTTGTGAAGTAGTGTTGCATTTGAATTGCAACATAATATATGCAGTTTAAAAAGGGTAGGTGTTTCCACCATTGTCCTTCCTTTTGTCTTTTCCTTGCCTTCACAAACACACTTCGAGAAAACAGTACCCTGGTCCATTGGTTTGGTCATAGCAGTAAAACCTTCATAGTGTGGCAAAGACTTGGAAGCAAAGGAAAATGAGTTAAAAACAGCGGATATATTTATGACTGTTATAAATAAACAGACAGGTCTTCTTTTATATATACATATTTTTTACATATATATACACACATGCATTTTCCACAGGAAATGTGGCTGGACATAACAGAGCTTGGATCCCTTGAAGCCTCCTATTTCTGTAGCTATTAGAGGTAACTTTCTCAAAGGAGTTTCAAGGACCTGGCACACAGAACCTTATTATTCTGATCTGATTAATGAATACAGATATTGGAAGGGAGGGTGCAGAAAAGGATGAAGCCAGGCTCTTTTCACTGGTCCTTAGTGACTGGAAAAGAGGTAATGGGCACAAACTGAAACACAGGAAACCCTCTGAGCATGAGGAAACACGTGTTCACTGCGAGGGTGGTTGAACACTGGCACAGGCAATTTGGGGAGTTTGTTGTGTCTCCAACCCCTAGAGATACTCAAAAAATGTTTGGACATGATCCTGGGCAAGAGGCTGTAGGTGGCCCAATGTAGGCAGGGAAGATGGATGAGATGATCTCCAGAAGTCCCTTCTAATCTAGACCATTATGTGCTGCTGTGCTGCTGTGGTTCTGTGACTAAGAGAAAGGATTACAACATATTACAGTTCCTTCACCCTTTACCTCCATCCAGAACCGATTCTAACAGTACAATTGTAGAACAGCTGTGCAAGTGTCTTGAAAAACAAAGAGAACAGAAAGTGTCCAAGCACAACATATTGCAGGAGAGGAGGTTAAATTCTTGAGAGACAAAAAGGATGAAAGAAGGTCCAGATATACTAAGAATAATCTGCATATATTTGAAAGTATTGATGATTTGATTCTGAAGTATTTATTTTTCCTATTTTTTCCTGTACTTCCATATTGAAATTTTCTTTTTTTTTCATTGTGAAGAGAACCACTGATTGACTTCCCACTTGGAAGTCTCAGGCTATTTTCAACAAAATATACCACTGAGGAGAAACAGTCTAAAACCCAAGGACTGAATAACTGCTGTTGTGCAAACTGCCAGAGTGCTCAGGTAGTTAACCATGATAGCAGGGTGGTGCACCAAAAACCTACAAGCCTGTACTCTGCTGAGGTATATGTGTGTATACACACACATATGCACACTTGAATTTTTTTCAATATAACTTATCGAGTTGTGAATTTCTAATGATAAAAATTTCCTGAGACTACATGATCCAAAATGTACAAGTATGAAAAATTCATTCAAATTATACAAACACCCTGGAATCCCCATAAACATTAAAACAGTATGTGGTAACAGGATTTTTTTTTCCTTTTTCTGAACAAGAGTTGTTCAGTCTAGTTTTAAAGCAGTTGGTGAAGTGTTTGCTAACAGCAGGACCTTATATGCTGCTTGCTCCAGCTTTGGCTATGTGGCAGCTACAGGCATTTCAGACTGAAGACTGCGTATTTACTGGACATTTATTTCCATTAAGACAAGTCTGAAATGATTACTTGTATTTGTGCTTAGTCCAGTAGTTGTACAGAATAAAAATACAAACCTTATTCTCCAGCATGCTCACTGTACCCACATACAGCAAGCACCAAGGAGATGTGAAGCAAGCACTTCAAGTAGGAGTGGTTGTGGTTTACTCTTTTGAAGAAAAACAAACAGTAGACAGAGGGCAGAGGAATAATATGCAGAAAAAAGTCCCAAGAAAAAAGCACATGCCCTCCACACTCAACTGCAAATATAACATACTTCCCTTTGGAAATGAAAATTTACTTTACTGATGGGTCAGTAACTGCTAACAGGACTGTAATATTTACTGCCATAACCACTAATGAAATAAACTATGCCACTTTTGGGTGAAATAAGAGACTTCATATAGTCCAGAGAAAGTTAGCTCAACTTGGGCTGCAAATGCCCTATGAACTTATTTTCATGTACCTATTTTGTGTTTGTTTTACGAGTTTCTGTAATTCATGACATCAACACAACAAAATTGTTATGATACATGAATAATTCTATTAGAAGATGCATTGATACACAATATCTCATTGCAAAATAAAACTCACAGCCATGCCAAATGTCTTTGGACTATAATTCTGGCCAAGTTTAACAATACAATAAATTTAGATTACAAGGTTCTGGAATTGTACAAAAATATCATCACAACCTAATGTTAAAGCAGCATTTTCTACTTTAGCTTTGTATAGACTGCCTTTACAATCTCCTAGGAAATATGGTAGAATTGGGCCTTGAGCATTAATTTGAAATCTATGTGCTCCTGGACTGCCCAGCTCTGGAACAGATGCAGCTATACAGAAAAATATTATCTGAATCAGTGATATCAAACAAATATTTTTGCATGACTGGATAATACATAGGTAAGCTATTAATGATTGTGGAACCAATTTTTTCATTTTTTCTTATTTTTCTCTTTTTCTTTTTTGTTGTTCAGAATTACTGAAGCAGAATACATTTCTATAGCTTATCAATGAACTTATTAATTTTCAAAAATCTTTGGTGTTGTTTAGCACATCTTAAGATATTATCCCAGAACTTCATTTGATGATTTCTCAGACATGTTTTAGCTGACTGCTGCCAAAAATTGGACAGCTCTTGGAAAACACTCATTCTGCTTCTAAAGTTACTGGTTATGCTATTATTTTCTTTTCTTGTAACACCAAAAAAGTTCTTGCATCCATTTAACGGTTATTCAATGAGGCAACCAAACAGACTGGACAACTGAATTTTTAAGCCAGTTTGGTGACCTTTCATTAATCCACACAGATGTAAAATCCACACAGATGCAAAATGGTTTACAGATGTCGCTCTCCTATGTTAAAGTTTGATGTAGAGGAGATTACTTATTCTAAACTCCATACATAAATTCTCCAGACTGACTCTTCTTTTATTCGTTGGAGTGTATCAGTAAATACATCCTAATCTGTAAATACCTTAGCCATTTCATTTTATGGTGGAAAATAAATACGTCACTAAAAAGATATTTTCTGAGCATCCTGAAAGAGTGTAATATAATTTTTGTTAGGAATAAACAGCAATTGCCTCTTTCATTAGTCACTCTGTATGACTCATGCAATTGTTCACTTCTGTATGAATACATTTTTGTCACTTTTTGTGGTGGATGTAGAAATACTCCAATATCTGTATTTCTGACTTTTAAAGCATGTATTAGTGTTTTCTGTGTAGTAATATAGTAAGAAAAATGTAAAGAGATATGTGTTCGTTTATTTTAATTTCCAAACCGCATTTTGATATTCCTTCACAACCTGTTTGTTCAATACCATAGCTATCTTTAATTCACACAAGTCTACTTGGAATTTTAAATCCCTCAGGCCAAACAGAGGAATGGGTCCTGACTGCTGAAATTATTCTACTTGACTGACAGACTTTCAGTCTTTTCTTTGAATTTCTTTTCTGTTGAAAACTGTGAAATCTAATCAAGTTGTCAGAAGATTTATACATTAGACATATTCTGCATCATTTGTATATTGATGTACTAGGAATATTTCCAGAGTTTCCTCTCTTCAGTGAAATAAATTTAATCCAATACAGAAAAAGAAGCGATGTGTTAGAGAACACACTTAGTTTGAACTTTTGAAATTTAGAGCTAAGGAAAGGTAAATTGAAACTACATTTAAATTCTTGTCACATTTTGCTACTTAATTTTCAAGAGGATCCTGAGCTGATAGAGGAAGCAAATTCATTGTATGCCTAAACATCATTCTTCTCTGATCTTTTTTTGATGTCTTTGTAATTTTGTCATACATATTTATGACAGTCATGCCCCTGACAAGCAGTTTATAAACTCCCTTCAAAGGCTTCACTGTAAAGGTGAAAATTAGTGAGAATTTATTGCTGAGCTTCTGAAAAAAAATCACTTACGACAGAATGTGTTTCAACTCTCAAAATGAAGCCCAGCAAAGTATCATCTGCTGAATGTACCATCTAAATGCTAACTGCCTCAGCATCATATCTAAAACGCTATTGCAAAATAAAAGGCTTTTTTTCGAAGCATACACTGCTTGACTGATTTCTGTATACAGGCTGCTCTAATGGCTACCTTTCTTTTTCTACAGTTTCTTACATTTCGTAGGAATTTCTTTCATTACATACGTTGATCAATGGGGTTACTGTTTAAATTACAGCAGTCTGGATTCACAGTTTGTGAAAGATGTTTTTCTAGGTGCAGATCTTTAAAAATTCAGTCACTGCTATGTTTTAGCAGGTTTTTTGGGCAGCTCCACTTCATTTGTCCCCAACATTCTAAGGGTTATGAGAGGCCATGAGAAGTGATACTATTTATTTTAGAATCATGTTTAATAACTCTCATATTTTCAAGCACAGATTTTGAAAAACATATTTAGAACCAAGAACAGTCAGAAATCTCTGCTTATTTAATATACTTTCCAGACATGCATTTCACAACAGGTTTTTAATGCCAGCGAAATGAGTACATAATGTAGGAATACCTGATTCAAGTATAATTTTAAAAGTAGCCTCTTCAAATAGTTACTTCAGTTATTTATCTAAACCAGGAGTTTATTTTTCATTCCTTTTTCTTTAATGCTCACATCAGAACTGCTAAAGATAATGAAACTAGATAGACCTCTTGCTTCTTCCTTGGCCATACTGTAGAAATCCTTCTACCTACAGACTAGTGACTGGAATCTGGTATAATATGCAAGCAGAACTGAGTAATAGTGCACAGAAGAGAATAACATTGCCAGTGCTGCTTGTAGGATCATTTTCCCAAAAAGCATTGTTTTGCTTGTAATTACAAGGCTATAGGCAATGCCATGTATACCAATCAGTTAGAAGTAATTAAAGATTCATCTCTGAGAAGGTACAGCACATCTAGGGAGTTCAAGGCAAAGCCTTGAACTGATCTGATCTAGTAATGTTCACAACTTGTTTGAGTGGGAATTTGGAATAGATGATCTTCAGCATTTCTTTTCTTCCACCCTGCATTGCTATGATTTTGCTTTACTGATGGAAAATCATCTTGTGTAGCTGCCATTACTCACTGGTATGTTACTGTGAATATTATTGTCATTTTAATGATGCTGAGGATGTAACAAGTCTGCTCTAAGAAACTCAAGGCCACATTGCACAAACTTTTAGGTATGCACTTGGAGTAAAGAACCTGCACCACTGATTTCCTAAGAAAGAAACTTGCCTTTAGAAAAATCTTGGATTAGTAGAGAAGTTAAAGAATACTAGACAACATTCCTTTAGAGAAGACACGTTAAAAAAAGGTCTACTGAAAAGTACATGAAAGTGGGAGGGAGGTTTAAGCAGCAAATGCTGGGAAAACAGTGTGTGTAGGAATTGAAGTAAAAAAGAAACACGGAAGATTTCTCAGGCTCCTGGGCTTCTATGAAAATTGATGCCATTAGTATCATGGTAAATATCAATAATACAAACACCTAACCGTTCACTGTTTACTCAGTCTCATGATTCTATGTTCTGTTGCAAAATGGTCTCTTCAAAAGCAGTTCTCAGAAATTCAAAACAAAACAACATGAGAAAGGGAGTGGAAAGAGAAAGGGAGAATGAAGAGAAAAGGAAGAAGGGAGAAGGAAGAAGTGAGGGGAGGGGGAAGGAAAGGGGAAAGGTAAAAGGAAAAGGGAAAAGAGAAAAAGGAAAATGCAAAAGGTAAAACAGAAATGAAAAAGTGTACACTCTTTGACCCATCTTTAGATATATACATAAAGTGGAAAAGGGGCATTTGATTCCATACAATTATTTGGTCTAGTGCTACAGCTAGCTAAATAAGTGTTAGCAGGCTATCAGCTTTCTAACTTGTTTGAACAAGCTTCAAAAAACAGCAGCCACACATGATCCGGGTCTTATTACCCATACTCGCTCTTCCAGTCTTTAACTGACTTTGTCTGTGATCATAGGCAACTCAGTGAGAACCAGGTCACAAAGGAATTAAGTATGTAAAGTCCAACTTTTAGTTCTGTATTTAAAATCACAGAATTACGTAGTTTAGAAGGGCCTTCTAAAGGTCATCTAATCCAATATGCTGCTCAGTACAGGGCTAACCTGAAGAATTAGGTAGCTTAGAGCCCTGTTTAGTCAAGTTTCAGATATCTTCAAGGATGAAGATCCCACAACCTCCCTCAGCAACCTTTTCCAGAACTTGAGGAACAAATCTTTTCCACTTGTTCAATCAAAATTTTCTTCAGTTTCCGACTGTTATTTGTCCTTTTTCTGGGTTTCGTCCTCTGAGAAGAGGACTTTACTAGTAAAGTTTTGTTCCACCTACTAACTTTGAACACTCTCTATGGGAATCCTGCAGTATGTATAGAAACAATATACCTTGAAATAGGATACTCAGGATACAAGTAACTTCAGTATCCAGAGTTGATAAGCATTCATTTAACATTTATAATGTATATCCTCAGTGGTGTCTCCATTAACTCGTAGTTGGAGCAGCAGACTTCTTTCCCCACTGGTTATGCCTTTTTTTTTTGGTCTTTTCTTTTTTTTTTTTTTTTCCAAAAATAAGAAGCAACTTTGATCAGTGTAGAAAAAATTTGAGTTTGAAGGATACTATTTCAAGAGAGGTGATGAAAATCTCCTTGTTCAACAATTCAAAGCTGGTGTGGGTAAAGCAGTTACAGCGTTGCCATAATTTTGTTCTGTCTTTTGAGATCTGGTAAGAGTAAATGTGAAAAGGACAACAGTGATTTCACCAGGTCACCAGTGGTTTGTGTATTTTTCAACTGAGAATGCATCCTTTAAATCTTAAGCATGTTCAGCTTTACACTGAGTATCACTCGCACTCTATCTCCACTCTGGACCAGGAAATTGCAATGCAGTACTTATTTGTCAAATTTGCATTTCATGACAGATAAATGTTTCACTATAAGTGCATCAGAAAAAAAAAACACAGCAAGAAATATGCATGTAGAATCAAGGCTCTGATTACGATGTAAGTTCTCCTTAGCAGTATTTTAGGTTTAGTCAAGTATTGTTTGTTAAAAACAAATGCAGTTATTCACAAATATATCATATGCTATATAACTCTATTTAAATATTCAAAACTCTTTCAGAGTGCAAGGTCCTACACCTGGGCTGGAGCAATCTCAGCTGCAGCTACAGGTTGGGCAGAGAAGAGATTCAGAGCAGGACTGCAGAGAAGGACTTGGGGGTGTTGGTCGATGAGAAAATGAACATGAGCCAGCAGTGTGCACCACCATATCTTGGGCTGCATCAAAAGGAGCATGACTAGCATGTCGAGGGAGGTGATCCTGCCCCTCTACTATGCTCTCATGAGACCTCACTTGGAGTATTGTGTGCAGTTCTGGTGTCCCCAACATAAAAAGGACATGGAACTGTTGGAACAATTCCAGAGGAGGGCAATGAGGATGATCATGGGACTGGAGCACCTCCCTTATGAAGATAGGATGAGAAAGTTGGGCTGTTCAGTCTGGAGAAGAGAAGGCTGCATGGAGACCTCATAGCAGCCTTCCAGTATCTGAAGAGGGCCTATAAGGATTCTGGGGATGGACTCTTCATTAGGGACTGTAGTGATAGGACAAGGGGTAATGGGTTCAAATTTAAACAGGGGAAGTTTAGATTAGATATAAGGAAGAACTTCTTTACTGTAATGGTGGTGAGGCACTGGAATGGGTTGCCCAAGGAAGCTGTGAATGATCCATCCCTGGCAGTGTTCAAGGCCGGGTTGAACAGAGCCTTGGGAGACATGGTTTACTGTGAGGTGTCCCTGCCCATGTCAGGGGGGCTGGAACTAGATGATCTTAAGGTTCTTTCCAACCCTAACTATTCTATGATTCTATAAGTGATTTTAGTTGAACACCATTTCACCGTAACAACTGATAATTTATTTTGATCAAAGCCAGATTTTTTCAGCTGAGAAAACTTGCATGTGTTGTACACCATTCATGTAATCGCATGGGAAAAAAAAATAAAGAAAGAAAAAAATCAAACTATTCAAGTTAAACCACATTCACAGCTACTCTGAGAAGGATGAAATATTTGCTTGCTTTTTACAGTGAATAGCAAGAAAGGATTAGATTCATACATACACACGCACCGCAAAATGGCAGTACTACTGTGGAGCATTCATTGCAGATGAGTGGTCTCTTCTGTGAAGTCAAGAGCTATGTTGGTTTGGCAAAGTGTTGAAACAGATGAAACTGGGACAGCTCATGAAAAGCTGAAGACTAAGAAAAGCTAACACTTTGGTCCTCTGAGAGTAAGAAGGCATCATATTCACAGAAGTGATGCAGTGTAATTAGTATGTAGTTAAACAAAACTGGATGACAGAAACAAAGCTCTATACTGTGGAGAGACACTGGATGCCCTCACTGTGATGTGGCCAATAGCCTGGCAAAGAGGATTTTTGAGCCTGATCAATGGATACTTTGATGTCAGGAATCCCAAATATGAGAGAATTCCTAGAAAAGCCTTAGATTTTGCATGATTTTCCCTCATTTTTTTGACCACCATGTACATATCATGCCTAATAATCAAACAAGCTAGCAATACATTTTTTTGGTTGCCCACAACAGCCCTTGTCCTCTTGAAGACATACCTTCGAATGAAACATAACACTACTGAGCCAGAAGTAACTGTTATTTAGATAAATAACTTGATAATCAACCAGATAATGAAGACATTAAAACCAGAATGCCTTAGACCACTCAGCCATTCTAACCGTTCTTCAAGCATTGATACAACATTCTTCCATTGATGTTAGGAAGTGTGGGGAGGGAGTGGAGAGGCAGTTGTGTGGGTAAATAACTGTTTGGACGACTGCATTTAGGGTGGTGATTAACAGGTCACTCTCTGCATAGAGGTAACAAGTGGACCACGGTTGTACACTCTGAGATCTGTCCTATTTAACATCTTCATCAGTGACTTGTGGAGGCAATACAATGGGCTCATGAAATTTTCTGGGGACATCAAGGGGGAGGATAAAATGGGGTGGGCTGGGAGGTGCAATTAATGTGCTTGAGGACAGGTCTGCCATCTAGAGGAACCTAAAAAGGCTGAAAGAATGGGACAACAGGAATCTTTGTAAAATTCAACATTGACAAATGTAAAAACATGCACCAGCCAAGGAGGAATCCTTTGCAAGAATACAGTCTGATCAACAGCTCTAGAGAAAAAGGACATGGGAGGCCTGGAAAGCAGCACACTCAGCACTGAGCCATCAGCATGCTCAACTGTCGACAGCATTGTTGACTATAAAGACAGGAATATAGACAGTATCAGGAGGAAAAACATTTTTCCTCTTTACTTGACACTCATTAGATCACATCTAGAATACTGAATCTGGCTTTGGGACACAAGAAAAGGAAGACATTGATAAACTGGAGCAAGTTCAGCAGATTACTGCTCTATGGCAGACACTCCAATCCTTGAGTTATTTCAGTTGCCCTTTACTGCACTTGTTCTGTACGTCCATGTCTCTCCTGAACAGGGAAGCCCAAAGCTGGACAGTCCAAAAGTGGCCTCACCACTGAGAAGAAGGGAAGGATCACTTTGGTCATCTTGCAGCCTGTATTTTTCCTAACACAGCCTGGGGTGCTGTTGGCCTTTGCCACTGGGTACATTGCTGGCTCATGATAAGCTTGTCCACTGTCCTGGGTTCAGCAGTAGCAGTCATTTTTCTCCTTCTTAGTAGCTGGCGCAGTGCTGTGTTTTTGATTTTCAGGCTGGGAGCAGCACTGATAACACTGATGTTTTCAGTTACTGCTCAGTAATGTTACTCTGGTCAAGGACTTTCTGAGCCTCATGCTCTGCCAGGGAGGAGAGGAAGCCGGGAGGAAGCAGAGACAGGACACCTGACCCAAACTGACCAAAGAGGTATTCCATACCACAGGATGTCATGTCCACTATATAACTGGATGAGTTACCAGGAAGGGGGAGATCACTGCTGGGTTGGGCTGGGTATCGGTCGGTGGGTGGTGCGCAGTTGTATTTTCTTCCCTTGTTACTTCCCTTATCATTATTATTATTGGTGACAGCAGCAGTGGTTTGTGTTATACCTCAGTTACTGAACTGTTCTTATCTCAACCCATGGGAGTTACATTCTTTCTATTCTCCTTCCCCTCCCTCCAGGAGGGGGAGGAATGGGGGGGGGGGGAGTGAGCGAGCTGCAGCATGGTTTTTGTGAGTTTCGGCTGGGCTTGAACCATCCACAAAAACCTCCAAGTCCTTTTCATCTAGGGTACTTTCCAGACAGTCCTACCCCAGCTTGTAGTAGGTTAATCCTTATCAGGTGCAGAATTTGGCATTTTCCTTTGCTGAACATCAGCAGAATTCCATTGATACGTTTTCCAAGATAATCAAGAGGCCAATCTCAGTGACATCAGCCATCTTGATGAGTTCTCATGGATGTATCCTATCAGGTCCTGTGGACTTTATATGTCCAACTCGGTTTAATGTTTCCTCACTCATTTCTCCTCTTTGGAGAGTAAATCTTCATTGCTCCACTTTCCCAGTGGTCTCATAGCCTCAGTTTCCTGAAAGGAAATCCTATCAGCAAAAAGCAAGTCAAAGAAGACACTGAGTACCTTGTCTGTTTCCATGTCTCTGTCACCAGGTTCCTTGCCCTATTCAGCATTAGGTCATTATGTTCTCTAGTCTTCTTTATTCTACTGGTATGCCTTTAGAAGCCCTTCTTGTTGGTCTTCATGTCTCTTGTTAGATTAAATTCCGTATGGGCTCTAGCTTTCCTGAGTCTTATGAAGTATTACCAGAGATGAATCAGAGCTTGGATGCCATGCCAATTTATGTTCTTAGACTGTTTTACAGTAAACCCCAGTTATGGGCTACTCAGAATAACCATGCAACATAGCTACTGCTTATAGGAAACTTTGAAGCATGTCTTGGAGCAATATTCTTCTCTCTCAAGAGTCAATAACTTACTCTTTAGCAAGCTGCACAAAACTGGAATTATTTCTATGTGGGTTCTGTTCTCCATGAGTTAGGTAAGGGGCATCACTTGTAAGAAAGGAAGTAGATATAAAAAGCAATAGCAATGGCCATGCAATATAAATGCTCACCAAAAAACTATAGAGAAAGTCAGTAGCTATATTCACTTCCCTAGAAAGCAGTCAGACATCCTGATTATGTACAGAACTGTGATTTCACAGTTCAGAGAAATATATGCCATGAATAACACTAGAAGTTAACAGTACCTGAGCAGCTAAAAGCTACTATGTAGGAACACACCACAGGAAAACATGGACTCAGTGGCAGCAGTGGAGGTAGACCCAGAGTCACAAGACCCAGGAGATTCCCAAGCATAGAAGGGCCAAGAAGATGATCAGTGGGCTGGAGCACCTTGCCTGTGAAGACAGGCTGGGAGATCTGGACTTGTTCAGTCTGGAGAAGAGAAGGCTCCAGGGAGACCTTAAAGCATCCATCCAATAACTAAAGGAGGTCTTACAAGAAAGCTGGAGAGAGACTTTTGACAAGGACATGTAGTGACAGGTCAAGGGGGAATGGGTTTAAACTGACAGAGGGTAAGCTTAGATTTGCTATTAGGAAAAAATTCTTCACAATGAGGGTGATGAAGCCCTGGTAGAGGCTGCTCAGAGAAGCTGTGGCTGCCCCACCCCTGGCAGTGTTCAAGGCCAGGTTGGATAGGGTTTTGAACAACCAGGTCTAGTGGAAGGTGTCTCTGCCTGTGGCAGGGGGGTCATAACTAGTTGATCCTTAAAATCCCTTCCAAAACAAACTATTTTATGATTCTATGAAATGGCCAAATATCATTCTAGCTATTGTTCTATGCGTTGAAGCAATTCCAGGCAAAGCTACAGGTTGGGTACAGAAGAAATTCAGAGCAGCCCAAGGAGAAGGACTTGGGGGTGTTGGTTGATGAGAAAATGAACATGAGCCGGCAGTGTGTGCTCATAGCCCAACAGTATCCTGGGCTGCATCAAAAAGGGTATGACCAGCAGGTCAAGGGAGGTGATCCTGCCCCTCTGCTCTGCTCTCATGAGACCTCACTTGGAGTATTGTGTGCAGTTCTGGTGT